>OV884015.1:82869881-82953213 GCA_930367205.1 Acanthosoma haemorrhoidale | reverse complement strand
ATGGTAAGTAGGAATTTTTTTAAGTACACGTTGTATGTTGCAAATTCAAATTCAGTGTTTTTGTAACTATTTGCTATGAAAAATGACTGACAGTTTCTTCCTATATTATGGAAATAAAATATTATTATGTTTGCAAAATATGAGTATGGCAACGTAATCGCTATTATGATAAATGAGTGAAACGTTACTTTTTGTACAAGGGACATTATCACATTTAAATCTAACTAAAGTCTATCTGGGTAGCTCAAAAAAAAAGTTATTCTAAAGAATCTTTTAAATGCGGTAGGCTTCGGCTTCTTTCTAGAAAGTTTACAATGAAGATATTGTACAATAGTTATGTAAGTAACTCTGTTTTTATTTCTGCTACAGCATCCCTCACATAAAGAAGACAAATTGGACAGCCACTTACATTACATTGGACCGGATGGAAAAGTAAGAATAAAAATATTTTTTGTAGTTCAAAATCAGTTAACGTGTACATTGTTATTATGAATTTTTATCAATTTCAGCTGAAATCTCTCGAAGAGGAGTTGAAGGTAATTATAAATGGTTACATTCAGTTACTGCTTTATGAGAGTTTTCTGTAGTATATTTTTTTCTAATCGGCTTTAAATGTAGGTCCCGGCGGCTGTGATTAAGGAGATGGATACATATCTGCATTTCATTGCACCAACGACCATGGTAAGTAGGAATTTTTTTAAGTACACGTTGTATGTTGCAAATTCAAATTCAGTGTTTTTGTAACTATTTGCTATGAAAAATGACTGACAGTTTCTTCCTATATTATGGAAATAAAATATTATTATGTTTGCAAAATATGAGTATGGCAACGTAATCGCTATTATGATAAATGAGTGAAACGTTACTTTTTTGTACAAGGGACATTATCACATTTAAATCTAACTAAAGTCTATCTGGGTAGCTCAAAAAAAAAGTTATTCTAAAGAATCTTTTAAATGCGGTAGGCTTCGGCTTCTTTCTAGAAAGTTTACAATGAAGATATTGTACAATAGTTATGTAAGTAACTCTGTTTTTATTTCTGCTACAGCATCCCTCACATAAAGAAGACAAATTGGACAGCCACTTACATTACATTGGACCGGATGGAAAAGTAAGAATAAAAATATTTTTTGTAGTTCAAAATCAGTTAACGTGTACATTGTTATTATGAATTTTTATCAATTTCAGCTGAAATCTCTCGAAGAGGAGTTGAAGGTAATTATAAATGGTTACATTCAGTTACTGCTTTATGAGAGTTTTCTGTAGTATATTTTTTTCTAATCGGCTTTAAATGTAGGTCCCGGCGGCTGTGATTAAGGAGATGGATACATATCTGCATTTCATTGCACCAACGACCATGGTAAGTAGGAATTTTTTTAAGTACACGTTGTATGTTGCAAATTCAAATTCAGTGTTTTTGTAACTATTTGCTATGAAAAATGACTGACAGTTTCTTCCTATATTATGGAAATAAAATATTATTATGTTTGCAAAATATGAGTATGGCAACGTAATCGCTATTATGATAAATGAGTGAAACGTTACTTTTTGTACAAGGGACATTATCACATTTAAATCTAACTAAAGTCTATCTGGGTAGCTCAAAAAAAAAGTTATTCTAAAGAATCTTTTAAATGCGGTAGGCTTCGGCTTCTTTCTAGAAAGTTTACAATGAAGATATTGTACAATAGTTATGTAAGTAACTCTGTTTTTATTTCTGCTACAGCATCCCTCACATAAAGAAGACAAATTGGACAGCCACTTACATTACATTGGACCGGATGGAAAAGTAAGAATAAAAATATTTTTTGTAGTTCAAAATCAGTTAACGTGTACATTGTTATTATGAATTTTTATCAATTTCAGCTGAAATCTCTCGAAGAGGAGTTGAAGGTAATTATAAATGGTTACATTTGTTACTGCTTTATGAGAGTTTTCTGTAGTATATTTTTTTCTAATCGGCTTTAAATGTAGGTCCCGGCGGCTGTGATTAAGGAGATGGATACATATCTGCATTTCATTGCACCAACGACCATGGTAAGTAGGAATTTTTTTAAGTACACGTTGTATGTTGCAAATTCAAATTCAGTGTTTTTGTAACTATTTGCTATGAAAAATGACTGACAGTTTCTTCCTATATTATGGAAATAAAATATTATTATGTTTGCAAAATATGAGTATGGCAACGTAATCGCTATTATGATAAATGAGTGAAACGTTACTTTTTGTACAAGGGACATTATCACATTTAAATCTAACTAAAGTCTATCTGGGTAGCTCAAAAAAAAAGTTATTCTAAAGAATCTTTTAAATGCGGTAGGCTTCGGCTTCTTTCTAGAAAGTTTACAATGAAGATATTGTACAATAGTTATGTAAGTAACTCTGTTTTTATTTCTGCTACAGCATCCCTCACATAAAGAAGACAAATTGGACAGCCACTTACATTACATTGGACCGGATGGAAAAGTAAGAATAAAAATATTTTTTGTAGTTCAAAATCAGTTAACGTGTACATTGTTATTATGAATTTTTATCAATTTCAGCTGAAATCTCTCGAAGAGGAGTTGAAGGTAATTATAAATGGTTACATTCAGTTACTGCTTTATGAGAGTTTTCTGTAGTATATTTTTTTCTAATCGGCTTTAAATGTAGGTCCCGGCGGCTGTGATTAAGGAGATGGATACATATCTGCATTTCATTGCACCAACGACCATGGTAAGTAGGAATTTTTTTAAGTACACGTTGTATGTTGCAAATTCAAATTCAGTGTTTTTGTAACTATTTGCTATGAAAAATGACTGACAGTTTCTTCCTATATTATGGAAATAAAATATTATTATGTTTGCAAAATATGAGTATGGCAACGTAATCGCTATTATGATAAATGAGTGAAAAGTTACTTTTTGTACAAGGGACATTATCACATTTAAATCTAACTAAAGTCTATCTGGGTAGCTCAAAAAAAAAAGTTATTCTAAAGAATCTTTTAAATGCGGTAGGCTTCGGCTTCTTTCTAGAAAGTTTACAATGAAGATATTGTACAATAGTTATGTAAGTAACTCTGTTTTTATTTCTGCTACAGCATCCCTCACATAAAGAAGACAAATTGGACAGCCACTTACATTACATTGGACCGGATGGAAAAGTAAGAATAAAAATATTTTTTGTAGTTCAAAATCAGTTAACGTGTACATTGTTATTATGAATTTTTATCAATTTCAGCTGAAATCTCTCGAAGAGGAGTTGAAGGTAATTATAAATGGTTACATTCAGAGACTGCTTTATGAGAGTTTTCTGTAGTATATTTTTTTCTAATCGGCTTTAAATGTAGGTCCCGGCGGCTGTGATTAGGGAGATGGATACATATCTGCATTTCATTGCACCAACGACCATGGTAAGTAAGAATTTTTTTAAGTACACGTTGTATGTTGCAAATTCAAATTCAGTGTTTTTGTAACTATTTGCTATGAAAAATGACTGACAGTTTCTTCCTATATTATGGAAATAAAATATTATTATGTTTGCAAAATATGAGTATTGCAACGTAATCGCTATTATGATAAATGAGTGAAACGTTACTTTTTGTACAAGGGACATTATCACATTTAAATCTAACTAAAGTCTATCTGGGTAGCTCAAAAAAAAAGTTATTCTAAAGAATCTTTTAAATGCGGTAGGCTTCGGCTTCTTTCTAGAAAGTTTACAATGAAGATATTGTACAATAGTTATGTAAGTAACTCTGTTTTTATTTCTGCTACAGCATCCCTCACATAAAGAAGACAAATTGGACAGCCACTTACATTACATTGGACCGGATGGAAAAGTAAGAATAAAAATATTTTTTGTAGTTCAAAATCAGTTAACGTGTACATTGTTATTATGAATTTTTATCAATTTCAGCTGAAATCTCTCGAAGAGGAGTTGAAGGTAATTATAAATGGTTACATTCAGTTACTGCTTTATGAGAGTTTTCTGTAGTATATTTTTTTCTAATCGGCTTTAAATGTAGGTCCCGGCGGCTGTGATTAAGGAGATGGATACATATCTGCATTTCATTGCACCAACGACCATGGTAAGTAGGAATTTTTTTAAGTACACGTTGTATGTTGCAAATTCAAATTCAGTGTTTTTGTAACTATTTGCTATGAAAAATGACTGACAGTTTCTTCCTATATTATGGAAATAAAATATTATTATGTTTGCAAAATATGAGTATGGCAACGTAATCGCTATTATGATAAATGAGTGAAACGTTACTTTTTGTACAAGGGACATTATCACATTTAAATCTAACTAAAGTCTATCTGGGTAGCTCAAAAAAAAAAGTTATTCTAAAGAATCTTTTAAATGCGGTAGGCTTCGGCTTCTTTCTAGAAAGTTTACAATGAAGATATTGTACAATAGTTATGTAAGTAACTCTGTTTTTATTTCTGCTACAGCATCCCTCACATAAAGAAGACAAATTGGACAGCCACTTACATTACATTGGACCGGATGGAAAAGTAAGAATAAAAATATTTTTTGTAGTTCAAAATCAGTTAACGTGTACATTGTTATTATGAATTTTTATCAATTTCAGCTGAAATCTCTCGAAGAGGAGTTGAAGGTAATTATAAATGGTTACATTCAGTTACTGCTTTATGAGAGTTTTCTGTAGTATATTTTTTTCTAATCGGCTTTAAATGTAGGTCCCGGCGGCTGTGATTAGGGAGATGGATACATATCTGCATTTCATTGCACCAACGACCATGGTAAGTAAGAATTTTTTTAAGTACACGTTGTATGTTGCAAATTCAAATTCAGTGTTTTTGTAACTATTTGCTATGAAAAATGACTGACAGTTTCTTCCTATATTATGGAAATAAAATATTATTATGTTTGCAAAATATGAGTATTGCAACGTAATCGCTATTATGATAAATGAGTGAAACGTTACTTTTTGTACAAGGGACATTATCACATTTAAATCTAACTAAAGTCTATCTGGGTAGCTCAAAAAAAAAGTTATTCTAAAGAATCTTTTAAATGCGGTAGGCTTCGGCTTCTTTCTAGAAAGTTTACAATGAAGATATTGTACAATAGTTATGTAAGTAACTCTGTTTTTATTTCTGCTACAGCATCCCTCACATAAAGAAGACAAATTGGACAGCCACTTACATTACATTGGACCGGATGGAAAAGTAAGAATAAAAATATTTTTTGTAGTTCAAAATCAGTTAACGTGTACATTGTTATTATGAATTTTTATCAATTTCAGCTGAAATCTCTCGAAGAGGAGTTGAAGGTAATTATAAATGGTTACATTCAGTTACTGCTTTATGAGAGTTTTCTGTAGTATATTTTTTTCTAATCGGCTTTAAATGTAGGTCCCGGCGGCTGTGATTAAGGAGATGGATACATATCTGCATTTCATTGCACCAACGACCATGGTAAGTAGGAATTTTTTTAAGTACACGTTGTATGTTGCAAATTCAAATTCAGTGTTTTTGTAACTATTTGCTATGAAAAATGACTGACAGTTTCTTCCTATATTATGGAAATAAAATATTATTATGTTTGCAAAATATGAGTATGGCAACGTAATCGCTATTATGATAAATGAGTGAAAAGTTACTTTTTGTACAAGGGACATTATCACATTTAAATCTAACTAAAGTCTATCTGGGTAGCTCAAAAAAAAAAGTTATTCTAAAGAATCTTTTAAATGCGGTAGGCTTCGGCTTCTTTCTAGAAAGTTTACAATGAAGATATTGTACAATAGTTATGTAAGTAACTCTGTTTTTATTTCTGCTACAGCATCCCTCACATAAAGAAGACAAATTGGACAGCCACTTACATTACATTGGACCGGATGGAAAAGTAAGAATAAAAATATTTTTTGTAGTTCAAAATCAGTTAACGTGTACATTGTTATTATGAATTTTTATCAATTTCAGCTGAAATCTCTCGAAGAGGAGTTGAAGGTAATTATAAATGGTTACATTCAGTTACTGCTTTATGAGAGTTTTCTGTAGTATATTTTTTTCTAATCGGCTTTAAATGTAGGTCCCGGCGGCTGTGATTAGGGAGATGGATACATATCTGCATTTCATTGCACCAACGACCATGGTAAGTAAGAATTTTTTTAAGTACACGTTGTATGTTGCAAATTCAAATTCAGTGTTTTTGTAACTATTTGCTATGAAAAATGACTGACAGTTTCTTCCTATATTATGGAAATAAAATATTATTATGTTTGCAAAATATGAGTATTGCAACGTAATCGCTATTATGATAAATGAGTGAAACGTTACTTTTTGTACAAGGGACATTATCACATTTAAATCTAACTAAAGTCTATCTGGGTAGCTCAAAAAAAAAGTTATTCTAAAGAATCTTTTAAATGCGGTAGGCTTCGGCTTCTTTCTAGAAAGTTTACAATGAAGATATTGTACAATAGTTATGTAAGTAACTCTGTTTTTATTTCTGCTACAGCATCCCTCACATAAAGAAGACAAATTGGACAGCCACTTACATTACATTGGACCGGATGGAAAAGTAAGAATAAAAATATTTTTTGTAGTTCAAAATCAGTTAACGTGTACATTGTTATTATGAATTTTTATCAATTTCAGCTGAAATCTCTCGAAGAGGAGTTGAAGGTAATTATAAATGGTTACATTCAGTTACTGCTTTATGAGAGTTTTCTGTAGTATATTTTTTTCTAATCGGCTTTAAATGTAGGTCCCGGCGGCTGTGATTAAGGAGATGGATACATATCTGCATTTCATTGCACCAACGACCATGGTAAGTAGGAATTTTTTTAAGTACACGTTGTATGTTGCAAATTCAAATTCAGTGTTTTTGTAACTATTTGCTATGAAAAATGACTGACAGTTTCTTCCTATATTATGGAAATAAAATATTATTATGTTTGCAAAATATGAGTATGGCAACGTAATCGCTATTATGATAAATGAGTGAAACGTTACTTTTTGTACAAGGGACATTATCACATTTAAATCTAACTAAAGTCTATCTGGGTAGCTCAAAAAAAAAGTTATTCTAAAGAATCTTTTAAATGCGGTAGGCTTCGGCTTCTTTCTAGAAAGTTTACAATGAAGATATTGTACAATAGTTATGTAAGTAACTCTGTTTTTATTTCTGCTACAGCATCCCTCACATAAAGAAGACAAATTGGACAGCCACTTACATTACATTGGACCGGATGGAAAAGTAAGAATAAAAATATTTTTTGTAGTTCAAAATCAGTTAACGTGTACATTGTTATTATGAATTTTTATCAATTTCAGCTGAAATCTCTCGAAGAGGAGTTGAAGGTAATTATAAATGGTTACATTCAGTTACTGCTTTATGAGAGTTTTCTGTAGTATATTTTTTTCTAATCGGCTTTAAATGTAGGTCCCGGCGGCTGTGATTAAGGAGATGGATACATATCTGCATTTCATTGCACCAACGACCATGGTAAGTAGGAATTTTTTTAAGTACACGTTGTATGTTGCAAATTCAAATTCAGTGTTTTTGTAACTATTTGCTATGAAAAATGACTGACAGTTTCTTCCTATATTATGGAAATAAAATATTATTATGTTTGCAAAATATGAGTATGGCAACGTAATCGCTATTATGATAAATGAGTGAAACGTTACTTTTTGTACAAGGGACATTATCACATTTAAATCTAACTAAAGTCTATCTGGGTAGCTCAAAAAAAAAGTTATTCTAAAGAATCTTTTAAATGCGGTAGGCTTCGGCTTCTTTCTAGAAAGTTTACAATGAAGATATTGTACAATAGTTATGTAAGTAACTCTGTTTTTATTTCTGCTACAGCATCCCTCACATAAAGAAGACAAATTGGACAGCCACTTACATTACATTGGACCGGATGGAAAAGTAAGAATAAAAATATTTTTTGTAGTTCAAAATCAGTTAACGTGTACATTGTTATTATGAATTTTTATCAATTTCAGCTGAAATCTCTCGAAGAGGAGTTGAAGGTAATTATAAATGGTTACATTCAGTTACTGCTTTATGAGAGTTTTCTGTAGTATATTTTTTTCTAATCGGCTTTAAATGTAGGTCCCGGCGGCTGTGATTAAGGAGATGGATACATATCTGCATTTCATTGCACCAACGACCATGGTAAGTAGGAATTTTTTTAAGTACACGTTGTATGTTGCAAATTCAAATTCAGTGTTTTTGTAACTATTTGCTATGAAAAATGACTGACAGTTTCTTCCTATATTATGGAAATAAAATATTATTATGTTTGCAAAATATGAGTATGGCAACGTAATCGCTATTATGATAAATGAGTGAAACGTTACTTTTTGTACAAGGGACATTATCACATTTAAATCTAACTAAAGTCTATCTGGGTAGCTCAAAAAAAAAGTTATTCTAAAGAATCTTTTAAATGCGGTAGGCTTCGGCTTCTTTCTAGAAAGTTTACAATGAAGATATTGTACAATAGTTATGTAAGTAACTCTGTTTTTATTTCTGCTACAGCATCCCTCACATAAAGAAGACAAATTGGACAGCCACTTACATTACATTGGACCGGATGGAAAAGTAAGAATAAAAATATTTTTTGTAGTTCAAAATCAGTTAACGTGTACATTGTTATTATGAATTTTTATCAATTTCAGCTGAAATCTCTCGAAGAGGAGTTGAAGGTAATTATAAATGGTTACATTCAGTTACTGCTTTATGAGAGTTTTCTGTAGTATATTTTTTTCTAATCGGCTTTAAATGTAGGTCCCGGCGGCTGTGATTAAGGAGATGGATACATATCTGCATTTCATTGCACCAACGACCATGGTAAGTAGGAATTTTTTTAAGTACACGTTGTATGTTGCAAATTCAAATTCAGTGTTTTTGTAACTATTTGCTATGAAAAATGACTGACAGTTTCTTCCTATATTATGGAAATAAAATATTATTATGTTTGCAAAATATGAGTATGGCAACGTAATCGCTATTATGATAAATGAGTGAAACGTTACTTTTTGTACAAGGGACATTATCACATTTAAATCTAACTAAAGTCTATCTGGGTAGCTCAAAAAAAAAGTTATTCTAAAGAATCTTTTAAATGCGGTAGGCTTCGGCTTCTTTCTAGAAAGTTTACAATGAAGATATTGTACAATAGTTATGTAAGTAACTCTGTTTTTATTTCTGCTACAGCATCCCTCACATAAAGAAGACAAATTGGACAGCCACTTACATTACATTGGACCGGATGGAAAAGTAAGAATAAAAATATTTTTTGTAGTTCAAAATCAGTTAACGTGTACATTGTTATTATGAATTTTTATCAATTTCAGCTGAAATCTCTCGAAGAGGAGTTGAAGGTAATTATAAATGGTTACATTCAGTTACTGCTTTATGAGAGTTTTCTGTAGTATATTTTTTTCTAATCGGCTTTAAATGTAGGTCCCGGCGGCTGTGATTAAGGAGATGGATACATATCTGCATTTCATTGCACCAACGACCATGGTAAGTAGGAATTTTTTTAAGTACACGTTGTATGTTGCAAATTCAAATTCAGTGTTTTTGTAACTATTTGCTATGAAAAATGACTGACAGTTTCTTCCTATATTATGGAAATAAAATATTATTATGTTTGCAAAATATGAGTATGGCAACGTAATCGCTATTATGATAAATGAGTGAAACGTTACTTTTTGTACAAGGGACATTATCACATTTAAATCTAACTAAAGTCTATCTGGGTAGCTCAAAAAAAAAGTTATTCTAAAGAATCTTTTAAATGCGGTAGGCTTCGGCTTCTTTCTAGAAAGTTTACAATGAAGATATTGTACAATAGTTATGTAAGTAACTCTGTTTTTATTTCTGCTACAGCATCCCTCACATAAAGAAGACAAATTGGACAGCCACTTACATTACATTGGACCGGATGGAAAAGTAAGAATAAAAATATTTTTTGTAGTTCAAAATCAGTTAACGTGTACATTGTTATTATGAATTTTTATCAATTTCAGCTGAAATCTCTCGAAGAGGAGTTGAAGGTAATTATAAATGGTTACATTCAGTTACTGCTTTATGAGAGTTTTCTGTAGTATATTTTTTTCTAATCGGCTTTAAATGTAGGTCCCGGCGGCTGTGATTAAGGAGATGGATACATATCTGCATTTCATTGCACCAACGACCATGGTAAGTAGGAATTTTTTTAAGTACACGTTGTATGTTGCAAATTCAAATTCAGTGTTTTTGTAACTATTTGCTATGAAAAATGACTGACAGTTTCTTCCTATATTATGGAAATAAAATATTATTATGTTTGCAAAATATGAGTATGGCAACGTAATCGCTATTATGATAAATGAGTGAAACGTTACTTTTTGTACAAGGGACATTATCACATTTAAATCTAACTAAAGTCTATCTGGGTAGCTCAAAAAAAAAGTTATTCTAAAGAATCTTTTAAATGCGGTAGGCTTCGGCTTCTTTCTAGAAAGTTTACAATGAAGATATTGTACAATAGTTATGTAAGTAACTCTGTTTTTATTTCTGCTACAGCATCCCTCACATAAAGAAGACAAATTGGACAGCCACTTACATTACATTGGACCGGATGGAAAAGTAAGAATAAAAATATTTTTTGTAGTTCAAAATCAGTTAACGTGTACATTGTTATTATGAATTTTTATCAATTTCAGCTGAAATCTCTCGAAGAGGAGTTGAAGGTAATTATAAATGGTTACATTCAGTTACTGCTTTATGAGAGTTTTCTGTAGTATATTTTTTTCTAATCGGCTTTAAATGTAGGTCCCGGCGGCTGTGATTAAGGAGATGGATACATATCTGCATTTCATTGCACCAACGACCATGGTAAGTAGGAATTTTTTTAAGTACACGTTGTATGTTGCAAATTCAAATTCAGTGTTTTTGTAACTATTTGCTATGAAAAATGACTGACAGTTTCTTCCTATATTATGGAAATAAAATATTATTATGTTTGCAAAATATGAGTATGGCAACGTAATCGCTATTATGATAAATGAGTGAAACGTTACTTTTTGTACAAGGGACATTATCACATTTAAATCTAACTAAAGTCTATCTGGGTAGCTCAAAAAAAAAGTTATTCTAAAGAATCTTTTAAATGCGGTAGGCTTCGGCTTCTTTCTAGAAAGTTTACAATGAAGATATTGTACAATAGTTATGTAAGTAACTCTGTTTTTATTTCTGCTACAGCATCCCTCACATAAAGAAGACAAATTGGACAGCCACTTACATTACATTGGACCGGATGGAAAAGTAAGAATAAAAATATTTTTTGTAGTTCAAAATCAGTTAACGTGTACATTGTTATTATGAATTTTTATCAATTTCAGCTGAAATCTCTCGAAGAGGAGTTGAAGGTAATTATAAATGGTTACATTCAGTTACTGCTTTATGAGAGTTTTCTGTAGTATATTTTTTTCTAATCGGCTTTAAATGTAGGTCCCGGCGGCTGTGATTAAGGAGATGGATACATATCTGCATTTCATTGCACCAACGACCATGGTAAGTAGGAATTTTTTTAAGTACACGTTGTATGTTGCAAATTCAAATTCAGTGTTTTTGTAACTATTTGCTATGAAAAATGACTGACAGTTTCTTCCTATATTATGGAAATAAAATATTATTATGTTTGCAAAATATGAGTATGGCAACGTAATCGCTATTATGATAAATGAGTGAAACGTTACTTTTTGTACAAGGGACATTATCACATTTAAATCTAACTAAAGTCTATCTGGGTAGCACAAAAAAAAAGTTATTCTAAAGAATCTTTTAAATGCGGTAGGCTTCGGCTTCTTTCTAGAAAGTTTACAATGAAGATATTGTAAAATAGTTATGTAAGTAACTCTGTTTTTATTTCTGCTACAGCATCCCTCACATAAAGAAGACAAATTGGACAGCCACTTACATTACATTGGACCGGATGGAAAAGTAAGAATAAAAATATTTTTTGTAGTTCAAAATCAGTTAACGTGTACATTGTTATTATGAATTTTTATCAATTTCAGCTGAAATCTCTCGAAGAGGAGTTGAAGGTAATTATAAATGGTTACATTCAGTTACTGCTTTATGAGAGTTTTCTGTAGTATATTTTTTTCTAATCGGCTTTAAATGTAGGTCCCGGCGGCTGTGATTAAGGAGATGGATACATATCTGCATTTCATTGCACCAACGACCATGGTAAGTAGGAATTTTTTTAAGTACACGTTGTATGTTGCAAATTCAAATTCAGTGTTTTTGTAACTATTTGCTATGAAAAATGACTAACAGTTTCTTCCTATATTATGGAAATAAAATATTATTATGTTTGCAAAATATGAGTATGGCAACGTAATCGCTATTATGATAAATGAGTGAAACGTTACTTTTTGTACAAGGGACATTATCACATTTAAATCTAACTAAAGTCTATCTGGGTAGCTCAAAAAAAAAGTTATTCTAAAGAATCTTTTAAATGCGGTAGGCTTCGGCTTCTTTCTAGAAAGTTTACAATGAAGATATTGTAAAATAGTTATGTAAGTAACTCTGTTTTTATTTCTGCTACAGCATCCCTCACATAAAGAAGACAAATTGGACAGCCACTTACATTACATTGGACCGGATGGAAAAGTAAGAATAAAAATATTTTTTGTAGTTCAAAATCAGTTAACGTGTACATTGTTATTATGAATTTTTATCAATTTCAGCTGAAATCTCTCGAAGAGGAGTTGAAGGTAATTATAAATGGTTACATTCAGTTACTGCTTTATGAGAGTTTTCTGTAGTATATTTTTTTCTAATCGGCTTTAAATGTAGGTCCCGGCGGCTGTGATTAAGGAGATGGATACATATCTGCATTTCATTGCACCAACGACCATGGTAAGTAGGAATTTGTATGTACACGTTGTATGTTGCAAATTCAAATTCAGTGTTTTTGTAACTATTTGCTATGTTATTCTAAAGAATCTTTTAAATGCGGTAGGCTTCGGCTTCTTTCTAGAAAGTTTACAATGAAGATATTGTAAAATAGTTATGTAAGTAACTCTGTTTTTATTTCTGCTACAGCATCCCTCACATAAAGAAGACAAATTGGACAGCCACTTACATTACATTGGACCGGATGGAAAAGTAAGAATAAAAATATTTTTTGTAGTTCAAAATCAGTTAACGTGTACATTGTTATTATGAATTTTTATCAATTTCAGCTGAAATCTCTCGAAGAGGAGTTGAAGGTAATTATAAATGGTTACATTCAGTTACTGCTTTATGAGAGTTTTCTGTAGTATATTTTTTTCTAATCGGCTTTAAATGTAGGTCCCGGCGGCTGTGATTAAGGAGATGGATACATATCTGCATTTCATTGCACCAACGACCATGGTAAGTAGGAATTTGTATGTACACGTTGTATGTTGCAAATTCAAATTCAGTGTTTTTGTAACTATTTGCTATGAAAAATGACTGACAGTTTCTTCCTATATTATGGAAATAAAATATTATTATGTTTGCAAAATATGAGTATGGCAACGTAATCGCTATTATGATAAATGAGTGAAACGTTACTTTTTGTACAAGGGACATTATCACATTTAAATCTAACTAAAGTCTATCTGGGTAGCACAAAAAAAAAGTTATTCTAAAGAATCTTTTAAATACGGTAGGCTTCGGCTTCTTTCTAGAAAGTTTACAATGAAGATATTGTAAAATAGTTATGTAAGTAACTCTGTTTTTATTTCTGCTACAGCATCCCTCACATAAAGAAGACAAATTGGACAGCCACTTACATTACATTGGACCGGATGGAAAAGTAAGAATAAAAATATTTTTTGTAGTTCAAAATCAGTTAACGTGTACATTGTTATTATGAATTTTTATCAATTTCAGCTGAAATCTCTCGAAGAGGAGTTGAAGGTAATTATAAATGGTTACATTCAGTTACTGCTTTATGAGAGTTTTATGTAGTATATTTTTTTCTAATCGGCTTTAAATGTAGGTCCCGGCGGCTGTGATTAAGGAGATGGATACATATCTGCATTTCATTGCACCAACGACCATGGTAAGTAGGAATTTTTTTAAGTACACGTTGTATGTTGCAAATTCAAATTCAGTGTTTTTGTAACTATTTGCTATGAAAAATGACTGACAGTTTCTTCCTATATTATGGAAATAAAATATTATTATGTTTGCAAAATATGAGTATGGCAACGTAATCGCTATTATGATAAATGAGTGAAACGTTACTTTTTGTACAAGGGACATTATCACATTTAAATCTAACTAAAGTCTATCTGGGTAGCACAAAAAAAAAGTTATTCTAAAGAATCTTTTAAATGCGGTAGGCTTCGGCTTCTTTCTAGAAAGTTTACAATGAAGATATTGTAAAATAGTTATGTAAGTAACTCTGTTTTTATTTCTGCTACAGCATCCCTCACATAAAGAAGACAAATTGGACAGCCACTTACATTACATTGGACCGGATGGAAAAGTAAGAATAAAAATATTTTTTGTAGTTCAAAATCAGTTAACGTGTACATTGTTATTATGAATTTTTATCAATTTCAGCTGAAATCTCTCGAAGAGGAGTTGAAGGTAATTATAAATGGTTACATTCAGTTACTGCTTTATGAGAGTTTTCTGTAGTATATTTTTTTCTAATCGGCTTTAAATGTAGGTCCCGGCGGCTGTGATTAAGGAGATGGATACATATCTGCATTTCATTGCACCAACGACCATGGTAAGTAGGAATTTTTTTAAGTACACGTTGTATGTTGCAAATTCAAATTCAGTGTTTTTGTAACTATTTGCTATGAAAAATGACTAACAGTTTCTTCCTATATTATGGAAATAAAATATTATTATGTTTGCAAAATATGAGTATGGCAACGTAATCGCTATTATGATAAATGAGTGAAACGTTACTTTTTGTACAAGGGACATTATCACATTTAAATCTAACTAAAGTCTATCTGGGTAGCTCAAAAAAAAAGTTATTCTAAAGAATCTTTTAAATGCGGTAGGCTTCGGCTTCTTTCTAGAAAGTTTACAATGAAGATATTGTAAAATAGTTATGTAAGTAACTCTGTTTTTATTTCTGCTACAGCATCCCTCACATAAAGAAGACAAATTGGACAGCCACTTACATTACATTGGACCGGATGGAAAAGTAAGAATAAAAATATTTTTTGTAGTTCAAAATCAGTTAACGTGTACATTGTTATTATGAATTTTTATCAATTTCAGCTGAAATCTCTCGAAGAGGAGTTGAAGGTAATTATAAATGTTTACATTCAGTTACTGCTTTATGAGAGTTTTCTGTAGTATATTTTTTTCTAATCGGCTTTAAATGTAGGTCCCGGCGGCTGTGATTAAGGAGATGGATACATATCTGCATTTCATTGCACCAACGACCATGGTAAGTAGGAATTTGTATGTACACGTTGTATGTTGCAAATTCAAATTCAGTGTTTTTGTAACTATTTGCTATGAAAAATGACTGACAGTTTCTTCCTATATTATGGAAATAAAATATTATTATGTTTGCAAAATATGAGTATGGCAACGTAATCGCTATTATGATAAATGAGTGAAACGTTACTTTTTGTACAAGGGACATTATCACATTTAAATCTAACTAAAGTCTATCTGGGTAGCACAAAAAAAAAGTTATTCTAAAGAATCTTTTAAATACGGTAGGCTTCGGCTTCTTTCTAGAAAGTTTACAATGAAGATATTGTAAAATAGTTATGTAAGTAACTCTGTTTTTATTTCTGCTACAGCATCCCTCACATAAAGAAGACAAATTGGACAGCCACTTACATTACATTGGACCGGATGGAAAAGTAAGAATAAAAATATTTTTTGTAGTTCAAAATCAGTTAACGTGTACATTGTTATTATGAATTTTTATCAATTTCAGCTGAAATCTCTCGAAGAGGAGTTGAAGGTAATTATAAATGGTTACATTCAGTTACTGCTTTATGAGAGTTTTATGTAGTATATTTTTTTCTAATCGGCTTTAAATGTAGGTCCCGGCGGCTGTGATTAAGGAGATGGATACATATCTGCATTTCATTGCACCAACGACCATGGTAAGTAGGAATTTTTTTAAGTACACGTTGTATGTTGCAAATTCAAATTCAGTGTTTTTGTAACTATTTGCTATGAAAAATGACTGACAGTTTCTTCCTATATTATGGAAATAAAATATTATTATGTTTGCAAAATATGAGTATGGCAACGTAATCGCTATTATGATAAATGAGTGAAACGTTACTTTTTGTACAAGGGACATTATCACATTTAAATCTAACTAAAGTCTATCTGGGTAGCACAAAAAAAAAGTTATTCTAAAGAATCTTTTAAATGCGGTAGGCTTCGGCTTCTTTCTAGAAAGTTTACAATGAAGATATTGTAAAATAGTTATGTAAGTAACTCTGTTTTTATTTCTGCTACAGCATCCCTCACATAAAGAAGACAAATTGGACAGCCACTTACATTACATTGGACCGGATGGAAAAGTAAGAATAAAAATATTTTTTGTAGTTCAAAATCAGTTAACGTGTACATTGTTATTATGAATTTTTATCAATTTCAGCTGAAATCTCTCGAAGAGGAGTTGAAGGTAATTATAAATGGTTACATTCAGTTACTGCTTTATGAGAGTTTTCTGTAGTATATTTTTTTCTAATCGGCTTTAAATGTAGGTCCCGGCGGCTGTGATTAAGGAGATGGATACATATCTGCATTTCATTGCACCAACGACCATGGTAAGTAGGAATTTTTTTAAGTACACGTTGTATGTTGCAAATTCAAATTCAGTGTTTTTGTAACTATTTGCTATGAAAAATGACTAACAGTTTCTTCCTATATTATGGAAATAAAATATTATTATGTTTGCAAAATATGAGTATGGCAACGTAATCGCTATTATGATAAATGAGTGAAACGTTACTTTTTGTACAAGGGACATTATCACATTTAAATCTAACTAAAGTCTATCTGGGTAGCTCAAAAAAAAAGTTATTCTAAAGAATCTTTTAAATGCGGTAGGCTTCGGCTTCTTTCTAGAAAGTTTACAATGAAGATATTGTAAAATAGTTATGTAAGTAACTCTGTTTTTATTTCTGCTACAGCATCCCTCACATAAAGAAGACAAATTGGACAGCCACTTACATTACATTGGACCGGATGGAAAAGTAAGAATAAAAATATTTTTTGTAGTTCAAAATCAGTTAACGTGTACATTGTTATTATGAATTTTTATCAATTTCAGCTGAAATCTCTCGAAGAGGAGTTGAAGGTAATTATAAATGGTTACATTCAGTTACTGCTTTATGAGAGTTTTCTGTAGTATATTTTTTTCTAATCGGCTTTAAATGTAGGTCCCGGCGGCTGTGATTAAGGAGATGGATACATATCTGCATTTCATTGCACCAACGACCATGGTAAGTAGGAATTTGTATGTACACGTTGTATGTTGCAAATTCAAATTCAGTGTTTTTGTAACTATTTGCTATGAAAAATGACTGACAGTTTCTTCCTATATTATGGAAATAAAATATTATTATGTTTGCAAAATATGAGTATGGCAACGTAATCGCTATTATGATAAATGAGTGAAACGTTACTTTTTGTACAAGGGACATTATCACATTTAAATCTAACTAAAGTCTATCTGGGTAGCACAAAAAAAAAGTTATTCTAAAGAATCTTTTAAATACGGTAGGCTTCGGCTTCTTTCTAGAAAGTTTACAATGAAGATATTGTAAAATAGTTATGTAAGTAACTCTGTTTTTATTTCTGCTACAGCATCCCTCACATAAAGAAGACAAATTGGACAGCCACTTACATTACATTGGACCGGATGGAAAAGTAAGAATAAAAATATTTTTTGTAGTTCAAAATCAGTTAACGTGTACATTGTTATTATGAATTTTTATCAATTTCAGCTGAAATCTCTCGAAGAGGAGTTGAAGGTAATTATAAATGGTTACATTCAGTTACTGCTTTATGAGAGTTTTATGTAGTATATTTTTTTCTAATCGGCTTTAAATGTAGGTCCCGGCGGCTGTGATTAAGGAGATGGATACATATCTGCATTTCATTGCACCAACGACCATGGTAAGTAGGAATTTTTTTAAGTACACGTTGTATGTTGCAAATTCAAATTCAGTGTTTTTGTAACTATTTGCTATGAAAAATGAC
Organism: Acanthosoma haemorrhoidale; assembly: GCA_930367205.1. Taxonomy (NCBI): domain Eukaryota; kingdom Metazoa; phylum Arthropoda; class Insecta; order Hemiptera; family Acanthosomatidae; genus Acanthosoma; species Acanthosoma haemorrhoidale. The sequence goes on along the minus strand of OV884015.1, from coordinate 82,935,003 downwards.
TGACAGTTTCTTCCTATATTATGGAAATAAAATATTATTATGTTTGCAAAATATGAGTATGGCAACGTAATCGCTATTATGATAAATGAGTGAAACGTTACTTTTTGTACAAGGGACATTATCACATTTAAATCTAACTAAAGTCTATCTGGGTAGCACAAAAAAAAAGTTATTCTAAAGAATCTTTTAAATGCGGTAGGCTTCGGCTTCTTTCTAGAAAGTTTACAATGAAGATATTGTAAAATAGTTATGTAAGTAACTCTGTTTTTATTTCTGCTACAGCATCCCTCACATAAAGAAGACAAATTGGACAGCCACTTACATTACATTGGACCGGATGGAAAAGTAAGAATAAAAATATTTTTTGTAGTTCAAAATCAGTTAACGTGTACATTGTTATTATGAATTTTTATCAATTTCAGCTGAAATCTCTCGAAGAGGAGTTGAAGGTAATTATAAATGGTTACATTCAGTTACTGCTTTATGAGAGTTTTCTGTAGTATATTTTTTTCTAATCGGCTTTAAATGTAGGTCCCGGCGGCTGTGATTAAGGAGATGGATACATATCTGCATTTCATTGCACCAACGACCATGGTAAGTAGGAATTTTTTTAAGTACACGTTGTATGTTGCAAATTCAAATTCAGTGTTTTTGTAACTATTTGCTATGAAAAATGACTAACAGTTTCTTCCTATATTATGGAAATAAAATATTATTATGTTTGCAAAATATGAGTATGGCAACGTAATCGCTATTATGATAAATGAGTGAAACGTTACTTTTTGTACAAGGGACATTATCACATTTAAATCTAACTAAAGTCTATCTGGGTAGCTCAAAAAAAAAGTTATTCTAAAGAATCTTTTAAATGCGGTAGGCTTCGGCTTCTTTCTAGAAAGTTTACAATGAAGATATTGTAAAATAGTTATGTAAGTAACTCTGTTTTTATTTCTGCTACAGCATCCCTCACATAAAGAAGACAAATTGGACAGCCACTTACATTACATTGGACCGGATGGAAAAGTAAGAATAAAAATATTTTTTGTAGTTCAAAATCAGTTAACGTGTACATTGTTATTATGAATTTTTATCAATTTCAGCTGAAATCTCTCGAAGAGGAGTTGAAGGTAATTATAAATGGTTACATTCAGTTACTGCTTTATGAGAGTTTTCTGTAGTATATTTTTTTCTAATCGGCTTTAAATGTAGGTCCCGGCGGCTGTGATTAAGGAGATGGATACATATCTGCATTTCATTGCACCAACGACCATGGTAAGTAGGAATTTGTATGTACACGTTGTATGTTGCAAATTCAAATTCAGTGTTTTTGTAACTATTTGCTATGAAAAATGACTGACAGTTTCTTCCTATATTATGGAAATAAAATATTATTATGTTTGCAAAATATGAGTATGGCAACGTAATCGCTATTATGATAAATGAGTGAAACGTTACTTTTTGTACAAGGGACATTATCACATTTAAATCTAACTAAAGTCTATCTGGGTAGCACAAAAAAAAAGTTATTCTAAAGAATCTTTTAAATACGGTAGGCTTCGGCTTCTTTCTAGAAAGTTTACAATGAAGATATTGTAAAATAGTTATGTAAGTAACTCTGTTTTTATTTCTGCTACAGCATCCCTCACATAAAGAAGACAAATTGGACAGCCACTTACATTACATTGGACCGGATGGAAAAGTAAGAATAAAAATATTTTTTGTAGTTCAAAATCAGTTAACGTGTACATTGTTATTATGAATTTTTATCAATTTCAGCTGAAATCTCTCGAAGAGGAGTTGAAGGTAATTATAAATGGTTACATTCAGTTACTGCTTTATGAGAGTTTTATGTAGTATATTTTTTTCTAATCGGCTTTAAATGTAGGTCCCGGCGGCTGTGATTAAGGAGATGGATACATATCTGCATTTCATTGCACCAACGACCATGGTAAGTAGGAATTTTTTTAAGTACACGTTGTATGTTGCAAATTCAAATTCAGTGTTTTTGTAACTATTTGCTATGAAAAATGACTAACAGTTTCTTCCTATATTATGGAAATAAAATATTATTATGTTTGCAAAATATGAGTATGGCAACGTAATCGCTATTATAATAAATGAGTGAAACGTTACTTTTTGTACAAGGGACATTATCACATTTAAATCTAACTAAAGTCTATCTGGGTAGCTCAAAAAAAAAGTTATTCTAAAGAATCTTTTAAATGCGGTAGGCTTCGGCTTCTTTCTAGAAAGTTTACAATGAAGATATTGTACAATAGTTATGTAAGTAACTCTGTTTTTATTTCTGCTACAGCATCCCTCACATAAAGAAGACAAATTGGACAGCCACTTACATTACATTGGACCGGATGGAAAAGTAAGAATAAAAATATTTTTTGTAGTTCAAAATCAGTTAACGTGTACATTGTTATTATGAATTTTTATCAATTTCAGCTGAAATCTCTCGAAGAGGAGTTGAAGGTAATTATAAATGGTTACACTCAGTTACTGCTTTATGAGAGTTTTCTGTAGTATATTTTTTTCTAATCGGCTTTAAATGTAGGTCCCGGCGGCTGTGATTAAGGAGATGGATACATATCTGCATTTCATTGCACCAACGACCATGGTAAGTAGGAATTTGTATGTACACGTTGTATGTTGCAAATTCAAATTCAGTGTTTTTGTAACTATTTGCTATGAAAAATGACTGACAGTTTCTTCCTATATTATGGAAATAAAATATTATTATGTTTGCAAAATATGAGTATGGCAACGTAATCGCTATTATGATAAATGAGTGAAACGTTACTTTTTGTACAAGGGACATTATCACATTTAAATCTAACTAAAGTCTATCTGGGTAGCTCAAAAAAAAAGTTATTCTAAAGAATCTTTTAAATGCGGTAGGCTTCGGCTTCTTTCTAGAAAGTTTACAATGAAGATATTGTACAATAGTTATGTAAGTAACTCTGTTTTTATTTCTGCTACAGCATCCCTCACATAAAGAAGACAAATTGGACAGCCACTTACATTACATTGGACCGGATGGAAAAGTAAGAATAAAAATATTTTTTGTAGTTCAAAATCAGTTAACGTGTACATTGTTATTATGAATTTTCATCAATTTCAGCTGAAATCTCTCGAAGAGGAGTTGAAGGTAATTATAAATGGTTACATTCAGTTACTGCTTTATGAGAGTTTTCTGTAGTATATTTTTTTCTAATCGGCTTTAAATGTAGGTCCCGGCGGCTGTGATTAAGGAGATGGATACATATCTGCATTTCATTGCACCAACGACCATGGTAAGTAGGAATTTTTTTAAGTACACGTTGTATGTTGCAAATTCAAATTCAGTGTTTTTGTAACTATTTGCTATGAAAAATGACTAACAGTTTCTTCCTATATTATGGAAATAAAATATTATTATGTTTGCAAAATATGAGTATGGCAACGTAATCGCTATTATGATAAATGAGTGAAACGTTACTTTTTGTACAAGGGACATTATCACATTTAAATCTAACTAAAGTCTATCTGGGTAGCTCAAAAAAAAAGTTATTCTAAAGAATCTTTTAAATGCGGTAGGCTTCGGCTTCTTTCTAGAAAGTTTACAATGAAGATATTGTACAATAGTTATGTAAGTAACTCTGTTTTTATTTCTGCTACAGCATCCCTCACATAAAGAAGACAAATTGGACAGCCACTTACATTACATTGGACCGGATGGAAAAGTAAGAATAAAAATATTTTTTGTAGTTCAAAATCAGTTAACGTGTACATTGTTATTATGAATTTTTATCAATTTCAGCTGAAATCTCTCGAAGAGGAGTTGAAGGTAATTATAAATGGTTACACTCAGTTACTGCTTTATGAGAGTTTTCTGTAGTATATTTTTTTCTAATCGGCTTTAAATGTAGGTCCCAGCGGCTGTGATTAAGGAGATGGATACATATCTGCATTTCATTGCACCAACGACCATGGTAAGTAGGAATTTGTATGTACACGTTGTATGTTGCAAATTCAAATTCAGTGTTTTTGTAACTATTTGCTATGAAAAATGACTGACAGTTTCTTCCTATATTATGGAAATAAAATATTATTATGTTTGCAAAATATGAGTATGGCAACGTAATCGCTATTATGATAAATGAGTGAAACGTTACTTTTTGTACAAGGGACATTATCACATTTAAATCTAACTAAAGTCTATCTGGGTAGCTCAAAAAAAAAGTTATTCTAAAGAATCTTTTAAATGCGGTAGGCTTCGGCTTCTTTCTAGAAAGTTTACAATGAAGATATTGTACAATAGTTATGTAAGTAACTCTGTTTTTATTTCTGCTACAGCATCCCTCACATAAAGAAGACAAATTGGACAGCCGCTTACATTACATTGGACCGGATGGAAAAGTAAGAATAAAAATATTTTTTGTAGTTCAAAATCAGTTAACGTGTACATTGTTATTATGAATTTTTATCAATTTCAGCTGAAATCTCTCGAAGAGGAGTTGAAGGTAATTATAAATGGTTACATTCAGTTACTGCTTTATGAGAGTTTTCTGTAGTATATTTTTTTCTAATCGGCTTTAAATGTAGGTCCCGGCGGCTGTGATTAAGGAGATGGATACATATCTGCATTTCATTGCACCAACGACCATGGTAAGTAGGAATTTTTTTAAGTACACGTTGTATGTTGCAAATTCAAATTCAGTGTTTTTGTAACTATTTGCTATGAAAAATGACTAACAGTTTCTTCCTATATTATGGAAATAAAATATTATTATGTTTGCAAAATATGAGTATGGCAACGTAATCGCTATTATGATAAATGAGTGAAACGTTACTTTTTGTACAAGGGACATTATCACATTTAAATCTAACTAAAGTCTATCTGGGTAGCTCAAAAAAAAAGTTATTCTAAAGAATCTTTTAAATGCGGTAGGCTTCGGCTTCTTTCTAGAAAGTTTACAATGAAGATATTGTACAATAGTTATGTAAGTAACTCTGTTTTTATTTCTGCTACAGCATCCCTCACATAAAGAAGACAAATTGGACATCCACTTACATTACATTGGACCGGATGGAAAAGTAAGAATAAAAATATTTTTTGTAGTTCAAAATCAGTTAACGTGTACATTGTTATTATGAATTTTTATCAATTTCAGCTGAAATCTCTCGAAGAGGAGTTGAAGGTAATTATAAATGGTTACATTCAGTTACTGCTTTATGAGAGTTTTCTGTAGTATATTTTTTTCTAATCGGCTTTAAATGTAGGTCCCGGCGGCTGTGATTAAGGAGATGGATACATATCTGCATTTCATTGCACCAACGACCATGGTAAGTAGGAATTTGTATGTACACGTTGTATGTTGCAAATTCAAATTCAGTGTTTTTGTAACTATTTGCTATGAAAAATGACTGACAGTTTCTTCCTATATTATGGAAATAAAATATTATTATGTTTGCAAAATATGAGTATGGCAACGTAATCGCTATTATGATAAATGAGTGAAACGTTACTTTTTGTACAAGGGACATTATCACATTTAAATCTAACTAAAGTCTATCTGGGTAGCTCAAAAAAAAAGTTATTCTAAAGAATCTTTTAAATGCGGTAGGCTTCGGCTTCTTTCTAGAAAGTTTACAATGAAGATATTGTACAATAGTTATGTAAGTAACTCTGTTTTTATTTCTGCTACAGCATCCCTCACATAAAGAAGACAAATTGGACAGCCACTTACATTACATTGGACCGGATGGAAAAGTAAGAATAAAAATATTTTTTGTAGTTCAAAATCAGTTAACGTGTACATTGTTATTATGAATTTTTATCAATTTCAGCTGAAATCTCTCGAAGAGGAGTTGAAGGTAATTATAAATGGTTACATTCAGTTACTGCTTTATGAGAGTTTTCTGTAGTATATTTTTTTCTAATCGGCTTTAAATGTAGGTCCCGGCGGCTGTGATTAAGGAGATGGATACATATCTGCATTTCATTGCACCAACGACCATGGTAAGTAGGAATTTTTTTAAGTACACGTTGTATGTTGCAAATTCAAATTCAGTGTTTTTGTAACTATTTGCTATGAAAAATGACTGACAGTTTCTTCCTATATTATGGAAATAAAATATTATTATGTTTGCAAAATATGAGTATGGCAACGTAATCGCTATTATGATAAATGAGTGAAACGTTACTTTTTGTACAAGGGACATTATCACATTTAAATCTAACTAAAGTCTATCTGGGTAGCACAAAAAAAAAGTTATTCTAAAGAATCTTTTAAATGCGGTAGGCTTCGGCTTCTTTCTAGAAAGTTTACAATGAAGATATTGTAAAATAGTTATGTAAGTAACTCTGTTTTTATTTCTGCTACAGCATCCCTCACATAAAGAAGACAAATTGGACAGCCACTTACATTACATTGGACCGGATGGAAAAGTAAGAATAAAAATATTTTTTGTAGTTCAAAATCAGTTAACGTGTACATTGTTATTATGAATTTTTATCAATTTCAGCTGAAATCTCTCGAAGAGGAGTTGAAGGTAATTATAAATGGTTACATTCAGTTACTGCTTTATGAGAGTTTTCTGTAGTATATTTTTTTCTAATCGGCTTTAAATGTAGGTCCCGGCGGCTGTGATTAAGGAGATGGATACATATCTGCATTTCATTGCACCAACGACCATGGTAAGTAGGAATTTTTTTAAGTACACGTTGTATGTTGCAAATTCAAATTCAGTGTTTTTGTAACTATTTGCTATGAAAAATGACTAACAGTTTCTTCCTATATTATGGAAATAAAATATTATTATGTTTGCAAAATATGAGTATGGCAACGTAATCGCTATTATGATAAATGAGTGAAACGTTACTTTTTGTACAAGGGACATTATCACATTTAAATCTAACTAAAGTCTATCTGGGTAGCTCAAAAAAAAAGTTATTCTAAAGAATCTTTTAAATGCGGTAGGCTTCGGCTTCTTTCTAGAAAGTTTACAATGAAGATATTGTACAATAGTTATGTAAGTAACTCTGTTTTTATTTCTGCTACAGCATCCCTCACATAAAGAAGACAAATTGGACATCCACTTACATTACATTGGACCGGATGGAAAAGTAAGAATAAAAATATTTTTTGTAGTTCAAAATCAGTTAACGTGTACATTGTTATTATGAATTTTTATCAATTTCAGCTGAAATCTCTCGAAGAGGAGTTGAAGGTAATTATAAATGGTTACATTCAGTTACTGCTTTATGAGAGTTTTCTGTAGTATATTTTTTTCTAATCGGCTTTAAATGTAGGTCCCGGCGGCTGTGATTAAGGAGATGGATACATATCTGCATTTCATTGCACCAACGACCATGGTAAGTAGGAATTTGTATGTACATGTTGTATGTTGCAAATTCAAATTCAGTGTTTTTGTAACTATTTGCTATGAAAAATGACTGACAGTTTCTTCCTATATTATGGAAATAAAATATTATTATGTTTGCAAAATATGAGTATGGCAACGTAATCGCTATTATGATAAATGAGTGAAACGTTACTTTTTGTACAAGGGACATTATCACATTTAAATCTAACTAAAGTCTATCTGGGTAGCACAAAAAAAAAGTTATTCTAAAGAATCTTTTAAATACGGTAGGCTTCGGCTTCTTTCTAGAAAGTTTACAATGAAGATATTGTAAAATAGTTATGTAAGTAACTCTGTTTTTATTTCTGCTACAGCATCCCTCACATAAAGAAGACAAATTGGACAGCCACTTACATTACATTGGACCGGATGGAAAAGTAAGAATAAAAATATTTTTTGTAGTTCAAAATCAGTTAACGTGTACATTGTTATTATGAATTTTTATCAATTTCAGCTGAAATCTCTCGAAGAGGAGTTGAAGGTAATTATAAATGGTTACATTCAGTTACTGCTTTATGAGAGTTTTATGTAGTATATTTTTTTCTAATCGGCTTTAAATGTAGGTCCCGGCGGCTGTGATTAAGGAGATGGATACATATCTGCATTTCATTGCACCAACGACCATGGTAAGTAGGAATTTTTTTAAGTACACGTTGTATGTTGCAAATTCAAATTCAGTGTTTTTGTAACTATTTGCTATGAAAAATGACTAACAGTTTCTTCCTATATTATGGAAATAAAATATTATTATGTTTGCAAAATATGAGTATGGGAACGTAATCGCTATTATAATAAATGAGTGAAACGTTACTTTTTGTACAAGGGACATTATCACATTTAAATCTAACTAAAGTCTATCTGGGTAGCTCAAAAAAAAAGTTATTCTAAAGAATCTTTTAAATGCGGTAGGCTTCGGCTTCTTTCTAGAAAGTTTACAATGAAGATATTGTACAATAGTTATGTAAGTAACTCTGTTTTTATTTCTGCTACAGCATCCCTCACATAAAGAAGACAAATTGGACAGCCACTTACATTACATTGGACCGGATGGAAAAGTAAGAATAAAAATATTTTTTGTAGTTCAAAATCAGTTAACGTGTACATTGTTATTATGAATTTTTATCAATTTCAGCTGAAATCTCTCGAAGAGGAGTTGAAGGTAATTATAAATGGTTACACTCAGTTACTGCTTTATGAGAGTTTTCTGTAGTATATTTTTTTCTAATCGGCTTTAAATGTAGGTCCCGGCGGCTGTGATTAAGGAGATGGATACATATCTGCATTTCATTGCACCAACGACCATGGTAAGTAGGAATTTGTATGTACACGTTGTATGTTGCAAATTCAAATTCAGTGTTTTTGTAACTATTTGCTATGAAAAATGACTGACAGTTTCTTCCTATATTATGGAAATAAAATATTATTATGTTTGCAAAATATGAGTATGGCAACGTAATCGCTATTATGATAAATGAGTGAAACGTTACTTTTTGTACAAGGGACATTATCACATTTAAATCTAACTAAAGTCTATCTGGGTAGCTCAAAAAAAAAGTTATTCTAAAGAATCTTTTAAATGCGGTAGGCTTCGGCTTCTTTCTAGAAAGTTTACAATGAAGATATTGTACAATAGTTATGTAAGTAACTCTGTTTTTATTTCTGCTACAGCATCCCTCACATAAAGAAGACAAATTGGACAGCCACTTACATTACATTGGACCGGATGGAAAAGTAAGAATAAAAATATTTTTTGTAGTTCAAAATCAGTTAAAGTGTACATTGTTATTATGAATTTTCATCAATTTCAGCTGAAATCTCTCGAAGAGGAGTTGAAGGTAATTATAAATGGTTACATTCAGTTACTGCTTTATGAGAGTTTTCTGTAGTATATTTTTTTCTAATCGGCTTTAAATGTAGGTCCCGGCGGCTGTGATTAAGGAGATGGATACATATCTGCATTTCATTGCACCAACGACCATGGTAAGTAGGAATTTTTTTAAGTACACGTTGTATGTTGCAAATTCAAATTCAGTGTTTTTGTAACTATTTGCTATGAAAAATGACTAACAGTTTCTTCCTATATTATGGAAATAAAATATTATTATGTTTGCAAAATATGAGTATGGCAACGTAATCGCTATTATGATAAATGAGTGAAACGTTACTTTTTGTACAAGGGACATTATCACATTTAAATCTAACTAAAGTCTATCTGGGTAGCTCAAAAAAAAAGTTATTCTAAAGAATCTTTTAAATGCGGTAGGCTTCGGCTTCTTTCTAGAAAGTTTACAATGAAGATATTGTACAATAGTTATGTAAGTAACTCTGTTTTTATTTCTGCTACAGCATCCCTCACATAAAGAAGACAAATTGGACAGCCACTTACATTACATTGGACCGGATGGAAAAGTAAGAATAAAAATATTTTTTGTAGTTCAAAATCAGTTAACGTGTACATTGTTATTATGAATTTTTATCAATTTCAGCTGAAATCTCTCGAAGAGGAGTTGAAGGTAATTATAAATGGTTACATTCAGTTACTGCTTTATGAGAGTTTTCTGTAGTATATTTTTTTCTAATCGGCTTTAAATGTAGGTCCCGGCGGCTGTGATTAAGGAGATGGATACATATCTGCATTTCATTGCACCAACGACCATGGTAAGTAGGAATTTTTTTAAGTACACGTTGTATGTTGCAAATTCAAATTCAGTGTTTTTGTAACTATTTGCTATGAAAAATGACTGACAGTTTCTTCCTATATTATGGAAATAAAATATTATTATGTTTGCAAAATATGAGTATGGCAACGTAATCGCTATTATGATAAATGAGTGAAACGTTACTTTTTGTACAAGGGACATTATCACATTTAAATCTAACTAAAGTCTATCTGGGTAGCTCAAAAAAAAAGTTATTCTAAAGAATCTTTTAAATGCGGTAGGCTTCGGCTTCTTTCTAGAAAGTTTTCAATAAAGATATTGTACAATAGTTATGTAAGTAACTCTGTTTTTATTTCTGCTACAGCATCCCTCACATAAAGAAGACAAATTGGACAGCCACTTACATTACATTGGACCGGATGGAAAAGTAAGAATAAAAATATTTTTTGTAGTTCAAAATCAGTTAACGTGTACATTGTTATTATGAATTTTTATCAATTTCAGCTGAAATCTCTCGAAGAGGAGTTGAAGGTAATTATAAATGGTTACATTCAGTTACTGCTTTATGAGAGTTTTCTGTAGTATATTTTTTTCTAATCGGCTTTAAATGTAGGTCCCGGCGGCTGTGATTAAGGAGATGGATACATATCTGCATTTCATTGCACCAACGACCATGGTAAGTAGGAATTTTTTTAAGTACACGTTGTATGTTGCAAATTCAAATTCAGTGTTTTTGTAACTATTTGCTATGAAAAATGACTGACAGTTTCTTCCTATATTATGGAAATAAAATATTATTATGTTTGCAAAATATGAGTATGGCAACGTAATCGCTATTATGATAAATGAGTGAAACGTTACTTTTTGTACAAGGGACATTATCACATTTAAATCTAACTAAAGTCTATCTGGGTAGCTCAAAAAAAAAGTTATTCTAAAGAATCTTTTAAATGCGGTAGGCTTCGGCTTCTTTCTAGAAAGTTTACAATGAAGATATTGTACAATAGTTATGTAAGTAACTCTGTTTTTATTTCTGCTACAGCATCCCTCACATAAAGAAGACAAATTGGACAGCCACTTACATTACATTGGACCGGATGGAAAAGTAAGAATAAAAATATTTTTTGTAGTTCAAAATCAGTTAACGTGTACATTGTTATTATGAATTTTTATCAATTTCAGCTGAAATCTCTCGAAGAGGAGTTGAAGGTAATTATAAATGGTTACATTCAGTTACTGCTTTATGAGAGTTTTCTGTAGTATATTTTTTTCTAATCGGCTTTAAATGTAGGTCCCGGCGGCTGTGATTAAGGAGATGGATACATATCTGCATTTCATTGCACCAACGACCATGGTAAGTAGGAATTTTTTTAAGTACACGTTGTATGTTGCAAATTCAAATTCAGTGTTTTTGTAACTATTTGCTATGAAAAATGACTGACAGTTTCTTCCTATATTATGGAAATAAAATATTATTATGTTTGCAAAATATGAGTATGGCAACGTAATCGCTATTATGATAAATGAGTGAAACGTTACTTTTTGTACAAGGGACATTATCACATTTAAATCTAACTAAAGTCTATCTGGGTAGCTCAAAAAAAAAGTTATTCTAAAGAATCTTTTAAATGCGGTAGGCTTCGGCTTCTTTCTAGAAAGTTTACAATGAAGATATTGTACAATAGTTATGTAAGTAACTCTGTTTTTATTTCTGCTACAGCATCCCTCACATAAAGAAGACAAATTGGACAGCCACTTACATTACATTGGACCGGATGGAAAAGTAAGAATAAAAATATTTTTTGTAGTTCAAAATCAGTTAACGTGTACATTGTTATTATGAATTTTTATCAATTTCAGCTGAAATCTCTCGAAGAGGAGTTGAAGGTAATTATAAATGGTTACATTCAGTTACTGCTTTATGAGAGTTTTCTGTAGTATATTTTTTTCTAATCGGCTTTAAATGTAGGTCCCGGCGGCTGTGATTAAGGAGATGGATACATATCTGCATTTCATTGCACCAACGACCATGGTAAGTAGGAATTTTTTTAAGTACACGTTGTATGTTGCAAATTCAAATTCAGTGTTTTTGTAACTATTTGCTATGAAAAATGACTGACAGTTTCTTCCTATATTATGGAAATAAAATATTATTATGTTTGCAAAATATGAGTATGGCAACGTAATCGCTATTATGATAAATGAGTGAAACGTTACTTTTTGTACAAGGGACATTATCACATTTAAATCTAACTAAAGTCTATCTGGGTAGCTCAAAAAAAAAGTTATTCTAAAGAATCTTTTAAATGCGGTAGGCTTCGGCTTCTTTCTAGAAAGTTTACAATGAAGATATTGTACAATAGTTATGTAAGTAACTCTGTTTTTATTTCTGCTACAGCATCCCTCACATAAAGAAGACAAATTGGACAGCCACTTACATTACATTGGACCGGATGGAAAAGTAAGAATAAAAATATTTTTTGTAGTTCAAAATCAGTTAACGTGTACATTGTTATTATGAATTTTTATCAATTTCAGCTGAAATCTCTCGAAGAGGAGTTGAAGGTAATTATAAATGGTTACATTCAGTTACTGCTTTATGAGAGTTTTCTGTAGTATATTTTTTTCTAATCGGCTTTAAATGTAGGTCCCGGCGGCTGTGATTAAGGAGATGGATACATATCTGCATTTCATTGCACCAACGACCATGGTAAGTAGGAATTTTTTTAAGTACACGTTGTATGTTGCAAATTCAAATTCAGTGTTTTTGTAACTATTTGCTATGAAAAATGACTGACAGTTTCTTCCTATATTATGGAAATAAAATATTATTATGTTTGCAAAATATGAGTATGGCAACGTAATCGCTATTATGATAAATGAGTGAAACGTTACTTTTTGTACAAGGGACATTATCACATTTAAATCTAACTAAAGTCTATCTGGGTAGCTCAAAAAAAAAGTTATTCTAAAGAATCTTTTAAATGCGGTAGGCTTCGGCTTCTTTCTAGAAAGTTTACAATGAAGATATTGTACAATAGTTATGTAAGTAACTCTGTTTTTATTTCTGCTACAGCATCCCTCACATAAAGAAGACAAATTGGACAGCCACTTACATTACATTGGACCGGATGGAAAAGTAAGAATAAAAATATTTTTTGTGGTTCAAAATCAGTTAACGTGTACATTGTTATTATGAATTTTTATCAATTTCAGCTGAAATCTCTCGAAGAGGAGTTGAAGGTAATTATAAATGGTTACATTCAGTTACTGCTTTATGAGAGTTTTCTGTAGTATATTTTTTTCTAATCGGCTTTAAATGTAGGTCCCGGCGGCTGTGATTAAGGAGATGGATACATATCTGCATTTCATTGCACCAACGACCATGGTAAGTAGGAATTTTTTTAAGTACACGTTGTATGTTGCAAATTCAAATTCAGTGTTTTTGTAACTATTTGCTATGAAAAATGACTGACAGTTTCTTCCTATATTATGGAAATAAAATATTATTATGTTTGCAAAATATGAGTATGGCAACGTAATCGCTATTATGATAAATGAGTGAAACGTTACTTTTTGTACAAGGGACATTATCACATTTAAATCTAACTAAAGTCTATCTGGGTAGCTCAAAAAAAAAGTTATTCTAAAGAATCTTTTAAATGCGGTAGGCTTCGGCTTCTTTCTAGAAAGTTTACAATGAAGATATTGTACAATAGTTATGTAAGTAACTCTGTTTTTATTTCTGCTACAGCATCCCTCACATAAAGAAGACAAATTGGACAGCCACTTACATTACATTGGACCGGATGGAAAAGTAAGAATAAAAATATTTTTTGTGGTTCAAAATCAGTTAACGTGTACATTGTTATTATGAATTTTTATCAATTTCAGCTGAAATCTCTCGAAGAGGAGTTGAAGGTAATTATAAATGGTTACATTCAGTTACTGCTTTATGAGAGTTTTCTGTAGTATATTTTTTTCTAATCGGCTTTAAATGTAGGTCCCGGCGGCTGTGATTAAGGAGATGGATACATATCTGCATTTCATTGCACCAACGACCATGGTAAGTAGGAATTTTTTTAAGTACACGTTGTATGTTGCAAATTCAAATTCAGTGTTTTTGTAACTATTTGCTATGAAAAATGACTGACAGTTTCTTCCTATATTATGGAAATAAAATATTATTATGTTTGCAAAATATGAGTATGGCAACGTAATCGCTATTATGATAAATGAGTGAAACGTTACTTTTTGTACAAGGGACATTATCACATTTAAATCTAACTAAAGTCTATCTGGGTAGCTCAAAAAAAAAGTTATTCTAAAGAATCTTTTAAATGCGGTAGGCTTCGGCTTCTTTCTAGAAAGTTTACAATGAAGATATTGTACAATAGTTATGTAAGTAACTCTGTTTTTATTTCTGCTACAGCATCCCTCACATAAAGAAGACAAATTGGACAGCCACTTACATTACATTGGACCGGATGGAAAAGTAAGAATAAAAATATTTTTTGTAGTTCAAAATCAGTTAACGTGTACATTGTTATTATGAATTTTTATCAATTTCAGCTGAAATCTCTCGAAGAGGAGTTGAAGGTAATTATAAATGGTTACATTCAGTTACTGCTTTATGAGAGTTTTCTGTAGTATATTTTTTTCTAATCGGCTTTAAATGTAGGTCCTGGCGGCTGTGATTAAGGAGATGGATACATATCTGCATTTCATTGCACCAACGACCATGGTAAGTAGGAATTTTTTTAAGTACACGTTGTATGTTGCAAATTCAAATTCAGTGTTTTTGTAACTATTTGCTATGAAAAATGACTGACAGTTTCTTCCTATATTATGGAAATAAAATATTATTATGTTTGCAAAATATGAGTATGGCAACGTAATCGCTATTATGATAAATGAGTGAAACGTTACTTTTTGTACAAGGGACATTATCACATTTAAATCTAACTAAAGTCTATCTGGGTAGCTCAAAAAAAAAGTTATTCTAAAGAATCTTTTAAATGCGGTAGGCTTCGGCTTCTTTCTAGAAAGTTTACAATGAAGATATTGTACAATAGTTATGTAAGTAACTCTGTTTTTATTTCTGCTACAGCATCCCTCACATAAAGAAGACAAATTGGACAGCCACTTACATTACATTGGACCGGATGGAAAAGTAAGAATAAAAATATTTTTTGTAGTTCAAAATCAGTTAACGTGTACATTGTTATTATGAATTTTCATCAATTTCAGCTGAAATCTCTCGAAGAGGAGTTGAAGGTAATTATAAATGGTTACATTCAGTTACTGCTTTATGAGAGTTTTCTGTAGTATATTTTTTTCTAATCGGCTTTAAATGTAGGTCCCGGCGGCTGTGATTAAGGAGATGGATACATATCTGCATTTCATTGCACCAACGACCATGGTAAGTAGGAATTTTTTTAAGTACACCTTGTATGTTGCAAATTCAAATTCAGTGTTTTTGTAACTATTTGCTATGAAAAATGACTGACAGTTTCTTCCTATATTATGGAAATAAAATATTATTATGTTTGCAAAATATGAGTATGGCAACGTAATCGCTATTATGATAAATGAGTGAAACGTTACTTTTTGTACAAGGGACATTATCACATTTAAATCTAACTAAAGTCTATCTGGGTAGCTCAAAAAAAAAGTTATTCTAAAGAATCTTTTAAATGCGGTAGGCTTCGGCTTCTTTCTAGAAAGTTTACAATGAAGATATTGTACAATAGTTATGTAAGTAACTCTGTTTTTATTTCTGCTACAGCATCCCTCACATAAAGAAGACAAATTGGACAGCCACTTACATTACATTGGACCGGATGGAAAAGTAAGAATAAAAATATTTTTTGTAGTTCAAAATCAGTTAACGTGTACATTGTTATTATGAATTTTCATCAATTTCAGCTGAAATCTCTCGAAGAGGAGTTGAAGGTAATTATAAATGGTTACATTCAGTTACTGCTTTATGAGAGTTTTCTGTAGTATATTTTTTTCTAATCGGCTTTAAATGTAGGTCCCGGCGGCTGTGATTAAGGAGATGGATACATATCTGCATTTCATTGCACCAACGACCATGGTAAGTAGGAATTTTTTTAAGTACAAGTTGTATGTTGCAAATTCAAATTCAGTGTTTTTGTAACTATTTGCTATGAAAAATGACTGACAGTTTCTTCCTATATTATGGAAATAAAATATTATTATGTTTGCAAAATATGAGTATGGCAACGTAATCGCTATTATGATAAATGAGTGAAACGTTACTTTTTGTACAAGGGACATTATCACATTTAAATCTAACTAAAGTCTATCTGGGTAGCTCAAAAAAAAAGTTATTCTAAAGAATCTTTTAAATGCGGTAGGCTTCGGCTTCTTTCTAGAAAGTTTACAATGAAGATATTGTACAATAGTTATGTAAGTAACTCTGTTTTTATTTCTGCTACAGCATCCCTCACATAAAGAAGACAAATTGGACAGCCACTTACATTACATTGGACCGGATGGAAAAGTAAGAATAAAAATATTTTTTGTAGTTCAAAATCAGTTAACGTGTACATTGTTATTATGAATTTTCATCAATTTCAGCTGAAATCTCTCGAAGAGGAGTTGAAGGTAATTATAAATGGTTACATTCAGTTACTGCTTTATGAGAGTTTTCTGTAGTATATTTTTTTCTAATCGGCTTTAAATGTAGGTCCCGGCGGCTGTGATTAAGGAGATGGATACATATCTGCATTTCATTGCACCAACGACCATGGTAAGTAGGAATTTTTTTAAGTACACGTTGTATGTTGCAAATTCAAATTCAGTGTTTTTGTAACTATTTGCTATGAAAAATGACTGACAGTTTCTTCCTATATTATGGAAATAAAATATTATTATGTTTGCAAAATATGAGTATGGCAACGTAATCGCTATTATGATAAATGAGTGAAACGTTACTTTTTGTACAAGGGACATTATCACATTTAAATCTAACTAAAGTCTATCTGGGTAGCTCAAAAAAAAAGTTATTCTAAAGAATCTTTTAAATGCGGTAGGCTTCGGCTTCTTTCTAGAAAGTTTACAATGAAGATATTGTACAATAGTTATGTAAGTAACTCTGTTTTTATTTCTGCTACAGCATCCCTCACATAAAGAAGACAAATTGGACAGCCACTTACATTACATTGGACCGGATGGAAAAGTAAGAATAAAAATATTTTTTGTAGTTCAAAATCAGTTAACGTGTACATTGTTATTATGAATTTTTATCAATTTCAGCTGAAATCTCTCGAAGAGGAGTTGAAGGTAATTATAAATGGTTACATTCAGTTACTGCTTTATGAGAGTTTTCTGTAGTATATTTTTTTCTAATCGGCTTTAAATGTAGGTCCCGGCGGCTGTGATTAAGGAGATGGATACATATCTGCATTTCATTGCACCAACGACCATGGTAAGTAGGAATTTTTTTAAGTACACGTTGTATGTTGCAAATTCAAATTCAGTGTTTTTGTAACTATTTGCTATGAAAAATGACTGACAGTTTCTTCCTATATTATGGAAATAAAATATTATTATGTTTGCAAAATATGAGTATGGCAACGTAATCGCTATTATGATAAATGAGTGAAACGTTACTTTTTGTACAAGGGACATTATCACATTTAAATCTAACTAAAGTCTATCTGGGTAGCTCAAAAAAAAAGTTATTCTAAAGAATCTTTTAAATGCGGTAGGCTTCGGCTTCTTTCTAGAAAGTTTACAATGAAGATATTGTACAATAGTTATGTAAGTAACTCTGTTTTTATTTCTGCTACAGCATCCCTCACATAAAGAAGACAAATTGGACAGCCACTTACATTACATTGGACCGGATGGAAAAGTAAGAATAAAAATATTTTTTGTAGTTCAAAATCAGTTAACGTGTACATTGTTATTATGAATTTTTATCAATTTCAGCTGAAATCTCTCGAAGAGGAGTTGAAGGTAATTATAAATGGTTACATTCAGTTACTGCTTTATGAGAGTTTTCTATAGTATATTTTTTTCTAATCGGCTTTAAATGTAGGTCCCGGCGGCTGTGATTAAGGAGATGGATACATATCTGCATTTCATTGCACCAACGACCATGGTAAGTAGGAATTTTTTTAAGTACACGTTGTATGTTGCAAATTCAAATTCAGTGTTTTTGTAACTATTTGCTATGAAAAATGACTGACAGTTTCTTCCTATATTATGGAAATAAAATATTATTATGTTTGCAAAATATGAGTATGGCAACGTAATCGCTATTATGATAAATGAGTGAAACGTTACTTTTTGTACAAGGGACATTATCACATTTAAATCTAACTAAAGTCTATCTGGGTAGCTCAAAAAAAAAGTTATTCTAAAGAATCTTTTAAATGCGGTAGGCTTCGGCTTCTTTCTAGAAAGTTTACAATGAAGATATTGTACAATAGTTATGTAAGTAACTCTGTTTTTATTTCTGCTACAGCATCCCTCACATAAAGAAGACAAATTGGACAGCCACTTACATTACATTGGACCGGATGGAAAAGTAAGAATAAAAATATTTTTTGTAGTTCAAAATCAGTTAACGTGTACATTGTTATTATGAATTTTTATCAATTTCAGCTGAAATCTCTCGAAGAGGAGTTGAAGGTAATTATAAATGGTTACATTCAGTTACTGCTTTATGAGAGTTTTCTGTAGTATATTTTTTTCTAATCGGCTTTAAATGTAGGTCCCGGCGGCTGTGATTAAGGAGATGGATACATATCTGCATTTCATTGCACCAACGACCATGGTAAGTAGGAATTTTTTTAAGTACACGTTGTATGTTGCAAATTCAAATTCAGTGTTTTTGTAACTATTTGCTATGAAAAATGACTGACAGTTTCTTCCTATATTATGGAAATAAAATATTATTATGTTTGCAAAATATGAGTATGGCAACGTAATCGCTATTATGATAAATGAGTGAAACGTTACTTTTTGTACAAGGGACATTATCACATTTAAATCTAACTAAAGTCTATCTGGGTAGCTCAAAAAAAAAGTTATTCTAAAGAATCTTTTAAATGCGGTAGGCTTCGGCTTCTTTCTAGAAAGTTTACAATGAAGATATTGTACAATAGTTATGTAAGTAACTCTGTTTTTATTTCTGCTACAGCATCCCTCACATAAAGAAGACAAATTGGACAGCCACTTACATTACATTGGACCGGATGGAAAAGTAAGAATAAAAATATTTTTTGTAGTTCAAAATCAGTTAACGTGTACATTGTTATTATGAATTTTTATCAATTTCAGCTGAAATCTCTCGAAGAGGAGTTGAAGGTAATTATAAATGGTTACATTCAGTTACTGCTTTATGAGAGTTTTCTATAGTATATTTTTTTCTAATCGGCTTTAAATGTAGGTCCCGGCGGCTGTGATTAAGGAGATGGATACATATCTGCATTTCATTGCACCAACGACCATGGTAAGTAGGAATTTTTTTAAGTACACGTTGTATGTTGCAAATTCAAATTCAGTGTTTTTGTAACTATTTGCTATGAAAAATGACTGACAGTTTCTTCCTATATTATGGAAATAAAATATTATTATGTTTGCAAAATATGAGTATGGCAACGTAATCGCTATTATGATAAATGAGTGAAACGTTACTTTTTGTACAAGGGACATTATCACATTTAAATCTAACTAAAGTCTATCTGGGTAGCTCAAAAAAAAAGTTATTCTAAAGAATCTTTTAAATGCGGTAGGCTTCGGCTTCTTTCTAGAAAGTTTACAATGAAGATATTGTACAATAGTTATGTAAGTAACTCTGTTTTTATTTCTGCTACAGCATCCCTCACATAAAGAAGACAAATTGGACAGCCACTTACATTACATTGGACCGGATGGAAAAGTAAGAATAAAAATATTTTTTGTAGTTCAAAATCAGTTAACGTGTACATTGTTATTATGAATTTTTATCAATTTCAGCTGAAATCTCTCGAAGAGGAGTTGAAGGTAATTATAAATGGTTACATTCAGTTACTGCTTTATGAGAGTTTTCTGTAGTATATTTTTTTCTAATCGGCTTTAAATGTAGGTCCCGGCGGCTGTGATTAAGGAGATGGATACATATCTGCATTTCATTGCACCAACGACCATGGTAAGTAGGAATTTTTTTAAGTACACGTTGTATGTTGCAAATTCAAATTCAGTGTTTTTGTAACTATTTGCTATGAAAAATGACTGACAGTTTCTTCCTATATTATGGAAATAAAATATTATTATGTTTGCAAAATATGAGTATGGCAACGTAATCGCTATTATGATAAATGAGTGAAACGTTACTTTTTGTACAAGGGACATTATCACATTTAAATCTAACTAAAGTCTATCTGGGTAGCTCAAAAAAAAAGTTATTCTAAAGAATCTTTTAAATGCGGTAGGCTTCGGCTTCTTTCTAGAAAGTTTACAATGAAGATATTGTACAATAGTTATGTAAGTAACTCTGTTTTTATTTCTGCTACAGCATCCCTCACATAAAGAAGACAAATTGGACAGCCACTTACATTACATTGGACCGGATGGAAAAGTAAGAATAAAAATATTTTTTGTAGTTCAAAATCAGTTAACGTGTACATTGTTATTATGAATTTTTATCAATTTCAGCTGAAATCTCTCGAAGAGGAGTTGAAGGTAATTATAAATGGTTACATTCAGTTACTGCTTTATGAGAGTTTTCTGTAGTATATTTTTTTCTAATCGGCTTTAAATGTAGGTCCCGGCGGCTGTGATTAAGGAGATGGATACATATCTGCATTTCATTGCACCAACGACCATGGTAAGTAGGAATTTTTTTAAGTACACGTTGTATGTTGCAAATTCAAATTCAGTGTTTTTGTAACTATTTGCTATGAAAAATGACTGACAGTTTCTTCCTATATTATGGAAATAAAATATTATTATGTTTGCAAAATATGAGTATGGCAACGTAATCGCTATTATGATAAATGAGTGAAACGTTACTTTTTGTACAAGGGACATTATCACATTTAAATCTAACTAAAGTCTATCTGGGTAGCTCAAAAAAAAAGTTATTCTAAAGAATCTTTTAAATGCGGTAGGCTTCGGCTTCTTTCTAGAAAGTTTACAATGAAGATATTGTACAATAGTTATGTAAGTAACTCTGTTTTTATTTCTGCTACAGCATCCCTCACATAAAGAAGACAAATTGGACAGCCACTTACATTACATTGGACCGGATGGAAAAGTAAGAATAAAAATATTTTTTGTAGTTCAAAATCAGTTAACGTGTACATTGTTATTATGAATTTTCATCAATTTCAGCTGAAATCTCTCGAAGAGGAGTTGAAGGTAATTATAAATGGTTACATTCAGTTACTGCTTTATGAGAGTTTTCTGTAGTATATTTTTTTCTAATCGGCTTTAAATGTAGGTCCCGGCGGCTGTGATTAAGGAGATGGATACATATCTGCATTTCATTGCACCAACGACCATGGTAAGTAGGAATTTTTTTAAGTACACGTTGTATGTTGCAAATTCAAATTCAGTGTTTTTGTAACTATTTGCTATGAAAAATGACTGACAGTTTCTTCCTATATTATGGAAATAAAATATTATTATGTTTGCAAAATATGAGTATGGCAACGTAATCGCTATTATGATAAATGAGTGAAACGTTACTTTTTGTACAAGGGACATTATCACATTTAAATCTAACTAAAGTCTATCTGGGTAGCTCAAAAAAAAAGTTATTCTAAAGAATCTTTTAAATGCGGTAGGCTTCGGCTTCTTTCTAGAAAGTTTACAATGAAGATATTGTACAATAGTTATGTAAGTAACTCTGTTTTTATTTCTGCTACAGCATCCCTCACATAAAGAAGACAAATTGGACAGCCACTTACATTACATTGGACCGGATGGAAAAGTAAGAATAAAAATATTTTTTGTAGTTCAAAATCAGTTAACGTGTACATTGTTATTATGAATTTTTATCAATTTCAGCTGAAATCTCTCGAAGAGGAGTTGAAGGTAATTATAAATGGTTACATTCAGTTACTGCTTTATGAGAGTTTTCTGTAGTATATTTTTTTCTAATCGGCTTTAAATGTAGGTCCCGGCGGCTGTGATTAAGGAGATGGATACATATCTGCATTTCATTGCACCAACGACCATGGTAAGTAGGAATTTTTTTAAGTACACGTTGTATGTTGCAAATTCAAATTCAGTGTTTTTGTAACTATTTGCTATGAAAAATGACTGACAGTTTCTTCCTATATTATGGAAATAAAATATTATTATGTTTGCAAAATATGAGTATGGCAACGTAATCGCTATTATGATAAATGAGTGAAACGTTACTTTTTGTACAAGGGACATTATCACATTTAAATCTAACTAAAGTCTATCTGGGTAGCTCAAAAAAAAAGTTATTCTAAAGAATCTTTTAAATGCGGTAGGCTTCGGCTTCTTTCTAGAAAGTTTACAATGAAGATATTGTACAATAGTTATGTAAGTAACTCTGTTTTTATTTCTGCTACAGCATCCCTCACATAAAGAAGACAAATTGGACAGCCACTTACATTACATTGGACCGGATGGAAAAGTAAGAATAAAAATATTTTTTGTAGTTCAAAATCAGTTAACGTGTACATTGTTATTATGAATTTTTATCAATTTCAGCTGAAATCTCTCGAAGAGGAGTTGAAGGTAATTATAAATGGTTACATTCAGTTACTGCTTTATGAGAGTTTTCTGTAGTATATTTTTTTCTAATCGGCTTTAAATGTAGGTCCCGGCGGCTGTGATTAAGGAGATGGATACATATCTGCATTTCATTGCACCAACGACCATGGTAAGTAGGAATTTTTTTAAGTACACGTTGTATGTTGCAAATTCAAATTCAGTGTTTTTGTAACTATTTGCTATGAAAAATGACTGACAGTTTCTTCCTATATTATGGAAATAAAATATTATTATGTTTGCAAAATATGAGTATGGCAACGTAATCGCTATTATGATAAATGAGTGAAACGTTACTTTTTGTACAAGGGACATTATCACATTTAAATCTAACTAAAGTCTATCTGGGTAGCTCAAAAAAAAAGTTATTCTAAAGAATCTTTTAAATGCGGTAGGCTTCGGCTTCTTTCTAGAAAGTTTACAATGAAGATATTGTACAATAGTTATGTAAGTAACTCTGTTTTTATTTCTGCTACAGCATCCCTCACATAAAGAAGACAAATTGGACAGCCACTTACATTACATTGGACCGGATGGAAAAGTAAGAATAAAAATATTTTTTGTGGTTCAAAATCAGTTAACGTGTACATTGTTATTATGAATTTTTATCAATTTCAGCTGAAATCTCTCGAAGAGGAGTTGAAGGTAATTATAAATGGTTACATTCAGTTACTGCTTTATGAGAGTTTTCTGTAGTATATTTTTTTCTAATCGGCTTTAAATGTAGGTCCCGGCGGCTGTGATTAAGGAGATGGATACATATCTGCATTTCATTGCACCAACGACCATGGTAAGTAGGAATTTTTTTAAGTACACGTTGTATGTTGCAAATTCAAATTCAGTGTTTTTGTAACTATTTGCTATGAAAAATGACTGACAGTTTCTTCCTATATTATGGAAATAAAATATTATTATGTTTGCAAAATATGAGTATGGCAACGTAATCGCTATTATGATAAATGAGTGAAACGTTACTTTTTGTACAAGGGACATTATCACATTTAAATCTAACTAAAGTCTATCTGGGTAGCTCAAAAAAAAAGTTATTCTAAAGAATCTTTTAAATGCGGTAGGCTTCGGCTTCTTTCTAGAAAGTTTACAATGAAGATATTGTACAATAGTTATGTAAGTAACTCTGTTTTTATTTCTGCTACAGCATCCCTCACATAAAGAAGACAAATTGGACAGCCACTTACATTACATTGGACCGGATGGAAAAGTAAGAATAAAAATATTTTTTGTAGTTCAAAATCAGTTAACGTGTACATTGTTATTATGAATTTTTATCAATTTCAGCTGAAATCTCTCGAAGAGGAGTTGAAGGTAATTATAAATGGTTACATTCAGTTACTGCTTTATGAGAGTTTTCTGTAGTATATTTTTTTCTAATCGGCTTTAAATGTAGGTCCCGGCGGCTGTGATTAAGGAGATGGATACATATCTGCATTTCATTGCACCAACGACCATGGTAAGTAGGAATTTTTTTAAGTACACGTTGTATGTTGCAAATTCAAATTCAGTGTTTTTGTAACTATTTGCTATGAAAAATGACTGACAGTTTCTTCCTATATTATGGAAATAAAATATTATTATGTTTGCAAAATATGAGTATGGCAACGTAATCGCTATTATGATAAATGAGTGAAACGTTACTTTTTGTACAAGGGACATTATCACATTTAAATCTAACTAAAGTCTATCTGGGTAGCTCAAAAAAAAAGTTATTCTAAAGAATCTTTTAAATGCGGTAGGCTTCGGCTTCTTTCTAGAAAGTTTACAATGAAGATATTGTACAATAGTTATGTAGTAACTCTGTTTTTATTTCTGCTACAGCATCCCTCACATAAAGAAGACAAATTGGACAGCCACTTACATTACATTGGACCGGATGGAAAAGTAAGAATAAAAATATTTTTTGTGGTTCAAAATCAGTTAACGTGTACATTGTTATTATGAATTTTTATCAATTTCAGCTGAAATCTCTCGAAGAGGAGTTGAAGGTAATTATAAATGGTTACATTCAGTTACTGCTTTATGAGAGTTTTCTGTAGTATATTTTTTTCTAATCGGCTTTAAATGTAGGTCCCGGCGGCTGTGATTAAGGAGATGGATACATATCTGCATTTCATTGCACCAACGACCATGGTAAGTAGGAATTTTTTTAAGTACACGTTGTATGTTGCAAATTCAAATTCAGTGTTTTTGTAACTATTTGCTATGAAAAATGACTGACAGTTTCTTCCTATATTATGGAAATAAAATATTATTATGTTTGCAAAATATGAGTATGGCAACGTAATCGCTATTATGATAAATGAGTGAAACGTTACTTTTTGTACAAGGGACATTATCACATTTAAATCTAACTAAAGTCTATCTGGGTAGCTCAAAAAAAAAGTTATTCTAAAGAATCTTTTAAATGCGGTAGGCTTCGGCTTCTTTCTAGAAAGTTTACAATGAAGATATTGTACAATAGTTATGTAAGTAACTCTGTTTTTATTTCTGCTACAGCATCCCTCACATAAAGAAGACAAATTGGACAGCCACTTACATTACATTGGACCGGATGGAAAAGTAAGAATAAAAATATTTTTTGTAGTTCAAAATCAGTTAACGTGTACATTGTTATTATGAATTTTTATCAATTTCAGCTGAAATCTCTCGAAGAGGAGTTGAAGGTAATTATAAATGGTTACATTCAGTTACTGCTTTATGAGAGTTTTCTGTAGTATATTTTTTTCTAATCGGCTTTAAATGTAGGTCCCGGCGGTTGTGATTAAGGAGATGGATACATATCTGCATTTCATTGCACCAACGACCATGGTAAGTAGGAATTTTTTTAAGTACACGTTGTATGTTGCAAATTCAAATTCAGTGTTTTTGTAACTATTTGCTATGAAAAATGACTGACAGTTTCTTCCTATATTATGGAAATAAAATATTATTATGTTTGCAAAATATGAGTATGGCAACGTAATCGCTATTATGATAAATGAGTGAAACGTTACTTTTTGTACAAGGGACATTATCACATTTAAATCTAACTAAAGTCTATCTGGGTAGCTCAAAAAAAAAGTTATTCTAAAGAATCTTTTAAATGCGGTAGGCTTCGGCTTCTTTCTAGAAAGTTTTCAATAAAGATATTGTACAATAGTTATGTAAGTAACTCTGTTTTTATTTCTGCTACAGCATCCCTCACATAAAGAAGACAAATTGGACAGCCACTTACATTACATTGGACCGGATGGAAAAGTAAGAATAAAAATATTTTTTGTAGTTCAAAATCAGTTAACGTGTACATTGTTATTATGAATTTTTATCAATTTCAGCTGAAATCTCTCGAAGAGGAGTTGAAGGTAATTATAAATGGTTACATTCAGTTACTGCTTTATGAGAGTTTTCTGTAGTATATTTTTTTCTAATCGGCTTTAAATGTAGGTCCCGGCGGCTGTGATTAAGGAGATGGATACATATCTGCATTTCATTGCACCAACGACCATGGTAAGTAGGAATTTTTTTAAGTACACGTTGTATGTTGCAAATTCAAATTCAGTGTTTTTGTAACTATTTGCTATGAAAAATGACTGACAGTTTCTTCCTATATTATGGAAATAAAATATTATTATGTTTGCAAAATATGAGTATGGCAACGTAATCGCTATTATGATAAATGAGTGAAACGTTACTTTTTGTACAAGGGACATTATCACATTTAAATCTAACTAAAGTCTATCTGGGTAGCTCAAAAAAAAAGTTATTCTAAAGAATCTTTTAAATGCGGTAGGCTTCGGCTTCTTTCTAGAAAGTTTACAATGAAGATATTGTACAATAGTTATGTAAGTAACTCTGTTTTTATTTCTGCTACAGCATCCCTCACATAAAGAAGACAAATTGGACAGCCACTTACATTACATTGGACCGGATGGAAAAGTAAGAATAAAAATATTTTTTGTAGTTCAAAATCAGTTAACGTGTACATTGTTATTATGAATTTTTATCAATTTCAGCTGAAATCTCTCGAAGAGGAGTTGAAGGTAATTATAAATGGTTACATTCAGTTACTGCTTTATGAGAGTTTTCTGTAGTATATTTTTTTCTAATCGGCTTTAAATGTAGGTCCCGGCGGCTGTGATTAAGGAGATGGATACATATCTGCATTTCATTGCACCAACGACCATGGTAAGTAGGAATTTTTTTAAGTACACGTTGTATGTTGCAAATTCAAATTCAGTGTTTTTGTAACTATTTGCTATGAAAAATGACTGACAGTTTCTTCCTATATTATGGAAATAAAATATTATTATGTTTGCAAAATATGAGTATGGCAACGTAATCGCTATTATGATAAATGAGTGAAACGTTACTTTTTGTACAAGGGACATTATCACATTTAAATCTAACTAAAGTCTATCTGGGTAGCTCAAAAAAAAAGTTATTCTAAAGAATCTTTTAAATGCGGTAGGCTTCGGCTTCTTTCTAGAAAGTTTACAATGAAGATATTGTACAATAGTTATGTAAGTAACTCTGTTTTTATTTCTGCTACAGCATCCCTCACATAAAGAAGACAAATTGGACAGCCACTTACATTACATTGGACCGGATGGAAAAGTAAGAATAAAAATATTTTTTGTAGTTCAAAATCAGTTAACGTGTACATTGTTATTATGAATTTTTATCAATTTCAGCTGAAATCTCTCGAAGAGGAGTTGAAGGTAATTATAAATGGTTACATTCAGTTACTGCTTTATGAGAGTTTTCTGTAGTATATTTTTTTCTAATCGGCTTTAAATGTAGGTCCCGGCGGCTGTGATTAAGGAGATGGATACATATCTGCATTTCATTGCACCAACGACCATGGTAAGTAGGAATTTTTTTAAGTACACGTTGTATGTTGCAAATTCAAATTCAGTGTTTTTGTAACTATTTGCTATGAAAAATGACTGACAGTTTCTTCCTATATTATGGAAATAAAATATTATTATGTTTGCAAAATATGAGTATGGCAACGTAATCGCTATTATGATAAATGAGTGAAACGTTACTTTTTGTACAAGGGACATTATCACATTTAAATCTAACTAAAGTCTATCTGGGTAGCTCAAAAAAAAAGTTATTCTAAAGAATCTTTTAAATGCGGTAGGCTTCGGCTTCTTTCTAGAAAGTTTACAATGAAGATATTGTACAATAGTTATGTAAGTAACTCTGTTTTTATTTCTGCTACAGCATCCCTCACATAAAGAAGACAAATTGGACAGCCACTTACATTACATTGGACCGGATGGAAAAGTAAGAATAAAAATATTTTTTGTAGTTCAAAATCAGTTAACGTGTACATTGTTATTATGAATTTTTATCAATTTCAGCTGAAATCTCTCGAAGAGGAGTTGAAGGTAATTATAAATGGTTACATTCAGTTACTGCTTTATGAGAGTTTTCTGTAGTATATTTTTTTCTAATCGGCTTTAAATGTAGGTCCCGGCGGCTGTGATTAAGGAGATGGATACATATCTGCATTTCATTGCACCAACGACCATGGTAAGTAGGAATTTTTTTAAGTACACGTTGTATGTTGCAAATTCAAATTCAGTGTTTTTGTAACTATTTGCTATGAAAAATGACTGACAGTTTCTTCCTATATTATGGAAATAAAATATTATTATGTTTGCAAAATATGAGTATGGCAAAGTAATCGCTATTATGATAAATGAGTGAAACGTTACTTTTTGTACAAGGGACATTATCACATTTAAATCTAACTAAAGTCTATCTGGGTAGCTCAAAAAAAAAGTTACTCTAAAGAATCTTTTAAATGCGGTAGGCTTCGGCTTCTTTCTAGAAAGTTTACAATGAAGATATTGTACAATAGTTATGTAAGTAACTCTGTTTTTATTTCTGCTACAGCATCCCTCACATAAAGAAGACAAATTGGACAGCCACTTACATTACATTGGACCGGATGGAAAAGTAAGAATAAAAATATTTTTTGTAGTTCAAAATCAGTTAACGTGTACATTGTTATTATGAATTTTTATCAATTTCAGCTGAAATCTCTCGAAGAGGAGTTGAAGGTAATTATAAATGGTTACATTCAGTTACTGCTTTATGAGAGTTTTCTGTAGTATATTTTTTTCTAATCGGCTTTAAATGTAGGTCCCGGCGGCTGTGATTAAGGAGATGGATACATATCTGCATTTCATTGCACCAACGACCATGGTAAGTAGGAATTTTTTTAAGTACACCTTGTATGTTGCAAATTCAAATTCAGTGTTTTTGTAACTATTTGCTATGAAAAATGACTGACAGTTTCTTCCTATATTATGGAAATAAAATATTATTATGTTTGCAAAATATGAGTATGGCAACGTAATCGCTATTATGATAAATGAGTGAAACGTTACTTTTTGTACAAGGGACATTATCACATTTAAATCTAACTAAAGTCTATCTGGGTAGCTCAAAAAAAAAGTTATTCTAAAGAATCTTTTAAATGCGGTAGGCTTCGGCTTCTTTCTAGAAAGTTTACAATGAAGATATTGTACAATAGTTATGTAAGTAACTCTGTTTTTATTTCTGCTACAGCATCCCTCACATAAAGAAGACAAATTGGACAGCCACTTACATTACATTGGACCGGATGGAAAAGTAAGAATAAAAATATTTTTTGTAGTTCAAAATCAGTTAACGTGTACATTGTTATTATGAATTTTTATCAATTTCAGCTGAAATCTCTCGAAGAGGAGTTGAAGGTAATTATAAATGGTTACATTCAGTTACTGCTTTATGAGAGTTTTCTGTAGTATATTTTTTTCTAATCGGCTTTAAATGTAGGTCCCGGCGGCTGTGATTAAGGAGATGGATACATATCTGCATTTCATTGCACCAACGACCATGGTAAGTAGGAATTTTTTTAAGTACACGTTGTATGTTGCAAATTCAAATTCAGTGTTTTTGTAACTATTTGCTATGAAAAATGACTGACAGTTTCTTCCTATATTATGGAAATAAAATATTATTATGTTTGCAAAATATGAGTATGGCAACGTAATCGCTATTATGATAAATGAGTGAAACGTTACTTTTTGTACAAGGGACATTATCACATTTAAATCTAACTAAAGTCTATCTGGGTAGCTCAAAAAAAAAGTTATTCTAAAGAATCTTTTAAATGCGGTAGGCTTCGGCTTCTTTCTAGAAAGTTTACAATGAAGATATTGTACAATAGTTATGTAAGTAACTCTGTTTTTATTTCTGCTACAGCATCCCTCACATAAAGAAGACAAATTGGACAGCCACTTACATTACATTGGACCGGATGGAAAAGTAAGAATAAAAATATTTTTTGTGGTTCAAAATCAGTTAACGTGTACATTGTTATTATGAATTTTTATCAATTTCAGCTGAAATCTCTCGAAGAGGAGTTGAAGGTAATTATAAATGGTTACATTCAGTTACTGCTTTATGAGAGTTTTCTGTAGTATATTTTTTTCTAATCGGCTTTAAATGTAGGTCCCGGCGGCTGTGATTAAGGAGATGGATACATATCTGCATTTCATTGCACCAACGACCATGGTAAGTAGGAATTTTTTTAAGTACACGTTGTATGTTGCAAATTCAAATTCAGTGTTTTTGTAACTATTTGCTATGAAAAATGACTGACAGTTTCTTCCTATATTATGGAAATAAAATATTATTATGTTTGCAAAATATGAGTATGGCAACGTAATCGCTATTATGATAAATGAGTGAAACGTTACTTTTTGTACAAGGGACATTATCACATTTAAATCTAACTAAAGTCTATCTGGGTAGCTCAAAAAAAAAGTTATTCTAAAGAATCTTTTAAATGCGGTAGGCTTCGGCTTCTTTCTAGAAAGTTTACAATGAAGATATTGTACAATAGTTATGTAAGTAACTCTGTTTTTATTTCTGCTACAGCATCCCTCACATAAAGAAGACAAATTGGACAGCCACTTACATTACATTGGACCGGATGGAAAAGTAAGAATAAAAATATTTTTTGTAGTTCAAAATCAGTTAACGTGTACATTGTTATTATGAATTTTTATCAATTTCAGCTGAAATCTCTCGAAGAGGAGTTGAAGGTAATTATAAATGGTTACATTCAGTTACTGCTTTATGAGAGTTTTCTGTAGTATATTTTTTTCTAATCGGCTTTAAATGTAGGTCCCGGCGGCTGTGATTAAGGAGATGGATACATATCTGCATTTCATTGCACCAACGACCATGGTAAGTAGGAATTTTTTTAAGTACACATTGTATGTTGCAAATTCAAATTCAGTGTTTTTGTAACTATTTGCTATGAAAAATGACTGACAGTTTCTTCCTATATTATGGAAATAAAATATTATTATGTTTGCAAAATATGAGTATGGCAACGTAATCGCTATTATGATAAATGAGTGAAACGTTACTTTTTGTACAAGGGACATTATCACATTTAAATCTAACTAAAGTCTATCTGGGTAGCTCAAAAAAAAAGTTATTCTAAAGAATCTTTTAAATGCGGTAGGCTTCGGCTTCTTTCTAGAAAGTTTACAATGAAGATATTGTACAATAGTTATGTAGTAACTCTGTTTTTATTTCTGCTACAGCATCCCTCACATAAAGAAGACAAATTGGACAGCCACTTACATTACATTGGACCGGATGGAAAAGTAAGAATAAAAATATTTTTTGTGGTTCAAAATCAGTTAACGTGTACATTGTTATTATGAATTTTTATCAATTTCAGCTGAAATCTCTCGAAGAGGAGTTGAAGGTAATTATAAATGGTTACATTCAGTTACTGCTTTATGAGAGTTTTCTGTAGTATATTTTTTTCTAATCGGCTTTAAATGTAGGTCCCGGCGGCTGTGATTAAGGAGATGGATACATATCTGCATTTCATTGCACCAACGACCATGGTAAGTAGGAATTTTTTTAAGTACACGTTGTATGTTGCAAATTCAAATTCAGTGTTTTTGTAACTATTTGCTATGAAAAATGACTGACAGTTTCTTCCTATATTATGGAAATAAAATATTATTATGTTTGCAAAATATGAGTATGGCAACGTAATCGCTATTATGATAAATGAGTGAAACGTTACTTTTTGTACAAGGGACATTATCACATTTAAATCTAACTAAAGTCTATCTGGGTAGCTCAAAAAAAAAGTTATTCTAAAGAATCTTTTAAATGCGGTAGGCTTCGGCTTCTTTCTAGAAAGTTTACAATGAAGATATTGTACAATAGTTATGTAAGTAACTCTGTTTTTATTTCTGCTACAGCATCCCTCACATAAAGAAGACAAATTGGACAGCCACTTACATTACATTGGACCGGATGGAAAAGTAAGAATAAAAATATTTTTTGTAGTTCAAAATCAGTTAACGTGTACATTGTTATTATGAATTTTTATCAATTTCAGCTGAAATCTCTCGAAGAGGAGTTGAAGGTAATTATAAATGGTTACATTCAGTTACTGCTTTATGAGAGTTTTCTGTAGTATATTTTTTTCTAATCGGCTTTAAATGTAGGTCCCGGCGGCTGTGATTAAGGAGATGGATACATATCTGCATTTCATTGCACCAACGACCATGGTAAGTAGGAATTTTTTTAAGTACACGTTGTATGTTGCAAATTCAAATTCAGTGTTTTTGTAACTATTTGCTATGAAAAATGACTGACAGTTTCTTCCTATATTATGGAAATAAAATATTATTATGTTTGCAAAATATGAGTATGGCAACGTAATCGCTATTATGATAAATGAGTGAAACGTTACTTTTTGTACAAGGGACATTATCACATTTAAATCTAACTAAAGTCTATCTGGGTAGCTCAAAAAAAAAGTTATTCTAAAGAATCTTTTAAATGCGGTAGGCTTCGGCTTCTTTCTAGAAAGTTTACAATGAAGATATTGTACAATAGTTATGTAAGTAACTCTGTTTTTATTTCTGCTACAGCATCCCTCACATAAAGAAGACAAATTGGACAGCCACTTACATTACATTGGACCGGATGGAAAAGTAAGAATAAAAATATTTTTTGTAGTTCAAAATCAGTTAACGTGTACATTGTTATTATGAATTTTTATCAATTTCAGCTGAAATCTCTCGAAGAGGAGTTGAAGGTAATTATAAATGGTTACATTCAGTTACTGCTTTATGAGAGTTTTCTGTAGTATATTTTTTTCTAATCGGCTTTAAATGTAGGTCCCGGCGGCTGTGATTAAGGAGATGGATACATATCTGCATTTCATTGCACCAACGACCATGGTAAGTAGGAATTTTTTTAAGTACACGTTGTATGTTGCAAATTCAAATTCAGTGTTTTTGTAACTATTTGCTATGAAAAATGACTGACAGTTTCTTCCTATATTATGGAAATAAAATATTATTATGTTTGCAAAATATGAGTATGGCAACGTAATCGCTATTATGATAAATGAGTGAAACGTTACTTTTTGTACAAGGGACATTATCACATTTAAATCTAACTAAAGTCTATCTGGGTAGCTCAAAAAAAAAGTTATTCTAAAGAATCTTTTAAATGCGGTAGGCTTCGGCTTCTTTCTAGAAAGTTTACAATGAAGATATTGTACAATAGTTATGTAAGTAACTCTGTTTTTATTTCTGCTACAGCATCCCTCACATAAAGAAGACAAATTGGACAGCCACTTACATTACATTGGACCGGATGGAAAAGTAAGAATAAAAATATTTTTTGTAGTTCAAAATCAGTTAACGTGTACATTGTTATTATGAATTTTTATCAATTTCAGCTGAAATCTCTCGAAGAGGAGTTGAAGGTAATTATAAATGGTTACATTCAGTTACTGCTTTATGAGAGTTTTCTGTAGTATATTTTTTTCTAATCGGCTTTAAATGTAGGTCCCGGCGGCTGTGATTAAGGAGATGGATACATATCTGCATTTCATTGCACCAACGACCATGGTAAGTAGGAATTTTTTTAAGTACACGTTGTATGTTGCAAATTCAAATTCAGTGTTTTTGTAACTATTTGCTATGAAAAATGACTGACAGTTTCTTCCTATATTATGGAAATAAAATATTATTTATGTTTGCAAAATATGAGTATGGCAAAGTAATCGCTATTATGATAAATGAGTGAAACGTTACTTTTTGTACAAGGGACATTATCACATTTAAATCTAACTAAAGTCTATCTGGGTAGCTCAAAAAAAAAGTTACTCTAAAGAATCTTTTAAATGCGGTAGGCTTCGGCTTCTTTCTAGAAAGTTTACAATGAAGATATTGTACAATAGTTATGTAACTAACTCTGTTTTTATTTCTGCTACAGCATCCCTCACATAAAGAAGACAAATTGGACAGCCACTTACATTACATTGGACCGGATGGAAAAGTAAGAATAAAAATATTTTTTGTAGTTCAAAATCAGTTAACGTGTACATTGTTATTATGAATTTTTATCAATTTCAGCTGAAATCTCTCGAAGAGGAGTTGAAGGTAATTATAAATGGTTACATTCAGTTACTGCTTTATGAGAGTTTTCTGTAGTATATTTTTTTCTAATCGGCTTTAAATGTAGGTCCCGGCGGCTGTGATTAAGGAGATGGATACATATCTGCATTTCATTGCACCAACGACCATGGTAAGTAGGAATTTTTTTAAGTACACCTTGTATGTTGCAAATTCAAATTCAGTGTTTTTGTAACTATTTGCTATGAAAAATGACTGACAGTTTCTTCCTATATTATGGAAATAAAATATTATTATGTTTGCAAAATATGAGTATGGCAACGTAATCGCTATTATGATAAATGAGTGAAACGTTACTTTTTGTACAAGGGACATTATCACATTTAAATCTAACTAAAGTCTATCTGGGTAGCTCAAAAAAAAAGTTATTCTAAAGAATCTTTTAAATGCGGTAGGCTTCGGCTTCTTTCTAGAAAGTTTACAATGAAGATATTGTACAATAGTTATGTAAGTAACTCTGTTTTTATTTCTGCTACAGCATCCCTCACATAAAGAAGACAAATTGGACAGCCACTTACATTACATTGGACCGGATGGAAAAGTAAGAATAAAAATATTTTTTGTAGTTCAAAATCAGTTAACGTGTACATTGTTATTATGAATTTTTATCAATTTCAGCTGAAATCTCTCGAAGAGGAGTTGAAGGTAATTATAAATGGTTACATTCAGTTACTGCTTTATGAGAGTTTTCTGTAGTATATTTTTTTCTAATCGGCTTTAAATGTAGGTCCCGGCGGCTGTGATTAAGGAGATGGATACATATCTGCATTTCATTGCACCAACGACCATGGTAAGTAGGAATTTTTTTAAGTACACGTTGTATGTTGCAAATTCAAATTCAGTGTTTTTGTAACTATTTGCTATGAAAAATGACTGACAGTTTCTTCCTATATTATGGAAATAAAATATTATTATGTTTGCAAAATATGAGTATGGCAACGTAATCGCTATTATGATAAATGAGTGAAACGTTACTTTTTGTACAAGGGACATTATCACATTTAAATCTAACTAAAGTCTATCTGGGTAGCTCAAAAAAAAAGTTATTCTAAAGAATCTTTTAAATGCGGTAGGCTTCGGCTTCTTTCTAGAAAGTTTACAATGAAGATATTGTACAATAGTTATGTAAGTAACTCTGTTTTTATTTCTGCTACAGCATCCCTCACATAAAGAAGACAAATTGGACAGCCACTTACATTACATTGGACCGGATGGAAAAGTAAGAATAAAAATATTTTTTGTAGTTCAAAATCAGTTAACGTGTACATTGTTATTATGAATTTTTATCAATTTCAGCTGAAATCTCTCGAAGAGGAGTTGAAGGTAATTATAAATGGTTACATTCAGAGACTGCTTTATGAGTGTTTTCTGTAGTATATTTTTTTCTAATCGGCTTTAAATGTAGGTCCCGGCGGCTGTGATTAAGGAGATGGATACATATCTGCATTTCATTGCACCAACGACCATGGTAAGTAGGAATTTGTATGTACACGTTGTATGTTGCAAATTCAAATTCAGTGTTTTTGTAACTATTTGCTATGAAAAATGACTGACAGTTTCTTCCTATATTATGGAAATAAAATATTATTATGTTTGCAAAATATGAGTATGGCAACGTAATCGCTATTATGATAAATGAGTGAAACGTTACTTTTTGTACAAGGGACATTATCACATTTAAATCTAACTAAAGTCTATCTGGGTAGCTCAAAAAAAAAGTTATTCTAAAGAATCTTTTAAATGCGGTAGGCTTCGGCTTCTTTCTAGAAAGTTTACAATGAAGATATTGTACAATAGTTATGTAAGTAACTCTGTTTTTATTTCTGCTACAGCATCCCTCACATAAAGAAGACAAATTGGACAGCCACTTACATTACATTGGACCGGATGGAAAAGTAAGAATAAAAATATTTTTTGTAGTTCAAAATCAGTTAACGTGTACATTGTTATTATGAATTTTTATCAATTTCAGCTGAAATCTCTCGAAGAGGAGTTGAAGGTAATTATAAATGGTTACATTCAGTTACTGCTTTATGAGAGTTTTCTGTAGTATATTTTTTTCTAATCGGCTTTAAATGTAGGTCCCGGCGGCTGTGATTAAGGAGATGGATACATATCTGCATTTCATTGCACCAACGACCATGGTAAGTAGGAATTTTTTTAAGTACACGTTGTATGTTGCAAATTCAAATTCAGTGTTTTTGTAACTATTTGCTATGAAAAATGACTGACAGTTTCTTCCTATATTATGGAAATAAAATATTATTATGTTTGCAAAATATGAGTATGGCAACGTAATCGCTATTATGATAAATGAGTGAAACGTTACTTTTTGTACAAGGGACATTATCACATTTAAATCTAACTAAAGTCTATCTGGGTAGCTCAAAGAAAAAGTTATTCTAAAGAATCTTTTAAATGCGGTAGGCTTCGGCTTCTTTCTAGAAAGTTTACAATGAAGATATTGTACAATAGTTATGTAAGTAACTCTGTTTTTATTTCTGCTACAGCATCCCTCACATAAAGAAGACAAATTGAACAGCTACTTACATTACATTGGACCGGATGGAAAAGTAAAAATAAAAATATTTTTTGTAGTTCAAAATCAGTTAACGTGTACATTGTTATTATGAATTTTTATCAATTTCAGCTGAAATCTCTCGAAGAGGAGTTGAAGGTAATTATAAATGGTTACATTCAGTTACTGCTTTATGAGAGTTTTCTGTAGTATATTTTTTTCTAATCGGCTTTAAATGTAGGTCCCGGCGGCTGTGATTAAGGAGATGGATACATATCTGCATTTCATTGCACCAACGACCATGGTAAGTAGGAATTTTTTTAAGTACACGTTGTATGTTGCAAATTCAAATTCAGTGTTTTTGTAACTATTTGCTATGAAAAATGACTAACAGTTTCTTCCTATATTATGGAAATAAAATATTATTATGTTTGCAAAATATGAGTATGGCAACGTAATCGCTATTATGATAAATGAGTGAAACGTTACTTTTTGTACAAGGGACATTATCACATTTAAATCTAACTAAAGTCTATCTGGGTAGCTCAAAAAAAAAGTTATTCTAAAGAATCTTTTAAATGCAGTAGGCTTCGGCTTCTTTCTAGAAAGTTTACAATGAAGATATTGTACAATAGTTATGTAAGTAACTCTGTTTTTATTTCTGCTACAGCATCCCTCACATAAAGAAGACAAATTGGACAGCCACTTACATTACATTGGACCGGATGGAAAAGTAAGAATAAAAATATTTTTTGTAGTTCAAAATCAGTTAACGTGTACATTGTTATTATGAATTTTTATCAATTTCAGCTGAAATCTCTCGAAGAGGAGTTGAAGGTAATTATAAATGGTTACATTCAGTTACTGCTTTATGAGAGTTTTCTGTAGTATATTTTTTTCTAATCGGCTTTAAATGTAGGTCCCGGCGGCTGTGATTAAGGAGATGGATACATATCTGCATTTCATTGCACCAACGACCATGGTAAGTAGGAATTTTTTTAAGTACACGTTGTATGTTGCAAATTCAAATTCAGTGTTTTTGTAACTATTTGCTATGAAAAATGACTGACAGTTTCTTCCTATATTATGGAAATAAAATATTATTATGTTTGCAAAATATGAGTATGGCAACGTAATCGCTATTATGATAAATGAGTGAAACGTTACTTTTTGTACAAGGGACATTATCACATTTAAATCTAACTAAAGTCTATCTGGGTAGCTCAAAAAAAAAGTTATTCTAAAGAATCTTTTAAATGCGGTAGGCTTCGGCTTCTTTCTAGAAAGTTTACAATAAAGATATTGTACAATAGTTATGTAAGTAACTCTGTTTTTATTTCTGCTACAGCATCCCTCACATAAAGAAGACAAATTGGACATCCACTTACATTACATTGGACCGGATGGAAAAGTAAGAATAAAAATATTTTTTGTAGTTCAAAATCAGTTAACGTGTACATTGTTATATGAATTTTTATCAATTTCAGCTGAAATCTCTCGAAGAGGAGTTGAAGGTAATTATAAATGGTTACATTCAGTTACTGCTTTATGAGAGTTTTCTGTAGTATATTTTTTTCTAATCGGCTTTAAATGTAGGTCCCGGCGGCTGTGATTAAGGAGATGGATACATATCTGCATTTCATTGCACCAACGACCATGGTAAGTAGGAATTTTTTTAAGTACACGTTGTATGTTGCAAATTCAAATTCAGTGTTTTTGTAACTATTTGCTATGAAAAATGACTGACAGTTTCTTCCTATATTATGGAAATAAAATATTATTATGTTTGCAAAATATGAGTATGGCAACGTAATCGCTATTATGATAAATGAGTGAAACGTTACTTTTTGTACAAGGGACATTATCACATTTAAATCTAACTAAAGTCTATCTGGGTAGCTCAAAAAAAAAGTTATTCTAAAGAATCTTTTAAATGCGGTAGGCTTCGGCTTCTTTCTAGAAAGTTTACAATGAAGATATTGTACAATAGTTATGTAAGTAACTCTGTTTTTATTTCTGCTACAGCATCCCTCACATAAAGAAGA
This sequence comes from Acanthosoma haemorrhoidale, assembly GCA_930367205.1. Lineage (NCBI taxonomy): Eukaryota > Metazoa > Arthropoda > Insecta > Hemiptera > Acanthosomatidae > Acanthosoma > Acanthosoma haemorrhoidale. The sequence goes on along the minus strand of OV884015.1, from coordinate 82,896,071 downwards.
CAAATTGGACAGCCACTTACATTACATTGGACCGGATGGAAAAGTAAGAATAAAAATATTTTTTGTAGTTCAAAATCAGTTAACGTGTACATTGTTATTATGAATTTTTATCAATTTCAGCTGAAATCTCTCGAAGAGGAGTTGAAGGTAATTATAAATGGTTACATTCAGTTACTGCTTTATGAGAGTTTTCTGTAGTATATTTTTTTCTAATCGGCTTTAAATGTAGGTCCCGGCGGCTGTGATTAAGGAGATGGATACATATCTGCATTTCATTGCACCAACGACCATGGTAAGTAGGAATTTTTTTAAGTACACGTTGTATGTTGCAAATTCAAATTCAGTGTTTTTGTAACTATTTGCTATGAAAAATGACTGACAGTTTCTTCCTATATTATGGAAATAAAATATTATTATGTTTGCAAAATATGAGTATGGCAACGTAATCGCTATTATGATAAATGAGTGAAACGTTACTTTTTGTACAAGGGACATTATCACATTTAAATCTAACTAAAGTCTATCTGGGTAGCTCAAAAAAAAAGTTATTCTAAAGAATCTTTTAAATGCGGTAGGCTTCGGCTTCTTTCTAGAAAGTTTACAATGAAGATATTGTACAATAGTTATGTAAGTAACTCTGTTTTTATTTCTGCTACAGCATCCCTCACATAAAGAAGACAAATTGGACATCCACTTACATTACATTGGACCGGATGGAAAAGTAAGAATAAAAATATTTTTTGTAGTTCAAAATCAGTTAACGTGTACATTGTTATTATGAATTTTTATCAATTTCAGCTGAAATCTCTCGAAGAGGAGTTGAAGGTAATTATAAATGGTTACATTCAGTTACTGCTTTATGAGAGTTTTCTGTAGTATATTTTTTTCTAATCGGCTTTAAATGTAGGTCCCGGCGGCTGTGATTAAGGAGATGGATACATATCTGCATTTCATTGCACCAACGACCATGGTAAGTAGGAATTTTTTTAAGTACACGTTGTATGTTGCAAATTCAAATTCAGTGTTTTTGTAACTATTTGCTATGAAAAATGACTGACAGTTTCTTCCTATATTATGGAAATAAAATATTATTATGTTTGCAAAATATGAGTATGGCAACGTAATCGCTATTATGATAAATGAGTGAAACGTTACTTTTTGTACAAGGGACATTATCACATTTAAATCTAACTAAAGTCTATCTGGGTAGCTCAAAAAAAAAGTTATTCTAAAGAATCTTTTAAATGCGGTAGGCTTCGGCTTCTTTCTAGAAAGTTTACAATGAAGATATTGTACAATAGTTATGTAAGTAACTCTGTTTTTATTTCTGCTACAGCATCCCTCACATAAAGAAGACAAATTGGACAGCCACTTACATTACATTGGACCGGATGGAAAAGTAAGAATAAAAATATTTTTTGTAGTTCAAAATCAGTTAACGTGTACATTGTTATTATGAATTTTTATCAATTTCAGCTGAAATCTCTCGAAGAGGAGTTGAAGGTAATTATAAATGGTTACATTCAGTTACTGCTTTATGAGAGTTTTCTGTAGTATATTTTTTTCTAATCGGCTTTAAATGTAGGTCCCGGTGGCTGTGATTAAGGAGATGGATACATATCTGCATTTCATTGCACCAACGACCATGGTAAGTAGGAATTTGTATGTACACGTTGTATGTTGCAAATTCAAATTCAGTGTTTTTGTAACTATTTGCTATGAAAAATGACTGACAGTTTCTTCCTATATTATGGAAATAAAATATTATTATGTTTGCAAAATATGAGTATGGCAACGTAATCGCTATTATGATAAATGAGTGAAACGTTACTTTTTGTACAAGGGACATTATCACATTTAAATCTAACTAAAGTCTATCTGGGTAGCTCAAAAAAAAAGTTATTCTAAAGAATCTTTTAAATGCGGTAGGCTTCGGCTTCTTTCTAGAAAGTTTACAATGAAGATATTGTACAATAGTTATGTAAGTAACTCTGTTTTTATTTCTGCTACAGCATCCCTCACATAAAGAAGACAAATTGGACAGCCACTTACATTACATTGGACCGGATGGAAAAGTAAGAATAAAAATATTTTTTGTAGTTCAAAATCAGTTAACGTGTACATTGTTATTATGAATTTTTATCAATTTCAGCTGAAATCTCTCGAAGAGGAGTTGAAGGTAATTATAAATGGTTACATTCAGTTACTGCTTTATGAGAGTTTTCTGTAGTATATTTTTTTCTAATCGGCTTTAAATGTAGGTCCCGGCGGCTGTGATTAAGGAGATGGATACATATCTGCATTTCATTGCACCAACGACCATGGTAAGTAGGAATTTGTATGTACACGTTGTATGTTGCAAATTCAAATTCAGTGTTTTTGTAACTATTTGCTATGAAAAATGACTAACAGTTTCTTCCTATATTATGGAAATAAAATATTATTATGTTTGCAAAATATGAGTATGGCAACGTAATCGCTATTATGATAAATGAGTGAAACGTTACTTTTTGTACAAGGGACATTATCACATTTAAATCTAACTAAAGTCTATCTGGGTAGCTCAAAAAAAAAGTTATTCTAAAGAATCTTTTAAATGCAGTAGGCTTCGGCTTCTTTCTAGAAAGTTTACAATGAAGATATTGTACAATAGTTATGTAAGTAACTCTGTTTTTATTTCTGCTACAGCATCCCTCACATAAAGAAGACAAATTGGACAGCCACTTACATTACATTGGACCGGATGGAAAAGTAAGAATAAAAATATTTTTTGTAGTTCAAAATCAGTTAACGTGTACATTGTTATTATGAATTTTTATCAATTTCAGCTGAAATCTCTCGAAGAGGAGTTGAAGGTAATTATAAATGGTTACATTCAGTTACTGCTTTATGAGAGTTTTCTGTAGTATATTTTTTTCTAATCGGCTTTAAATGTAGGTCCCGGCGGCTGTGATTAAGGAGATGGATACATATCTGCATTTCATTGCACCAACGACCATGGTAAGTAGGAATTTTTTTAAGTACACGTTGTATGTTGCAAATTCAAATTCAGTGTTTTTGTAACTATTTGCTATGAAAAATGACTGACAGTTTCTTCCTATATTATGGAAATAAAATATTATTATGTTTGCAAAATATGAGTATGGCAACGTAATCGCTATTATGATAAATGAGTGAAACGTTACTTTTTGTACAAGGGACATTATCACATTTAAATCTAACTAAAGTCTATCTGGGTAGCTCAAAAAAAAAGTTATTCTAAAGAATCTTTTAAATGCGGTAGGCTTCGGCTTCTTTCTAGAAAGTTTACAATAAAGATATTGTACAATAGTTATGTAAGTAACTCTGTTTTTATTTCTGCTACAGCATCCCTCACATAAAGAAGACAAATTGGACATCCACTTACATTACATTGGACCGGATGGAAAAGTAAGAATAAAAATATTTTTTGTAGTTCAAAATCAGTTAACGTGTACATTGTTATATGAATTTTTATCAATTTCAGCTGAAATCTCTCGAAGAGGAGTTGAAGGTAATTATAAATGGTTACATTCAGTTACTGCTTTATGAGAGTTTTCTGTAGTATATTTTTTTCTAATCGGCTTTAAATGTAGGTCCCGGCGGCTGTGATTAAGGAGATGGATACATATCTGCATTTCATTGCACCAACGACCATGGTAAGTAGGAATTTGTATGTACACGTTGTATGTTGCAAATTCAAATTCAGTGTTTTTGTAACTATTTGCTATGAAAAATGACTGACAGTTTCTTCCTATATTATGGAAATAAAATATTATTATGTTTGCAAAATATGAGTATGGCAACGTAATCGCTATTATGATAAATGAGTGAAACGTTACTTTTTGTACAAGGGACATTATCACATTTAAATCTAACTAAAGTCTATCTGGGTAGCTCAAAAAAAAAGTTATTCTAAAGAATCTTTTAAATGCGGTAGGCTTCGGCTTCTTTCTAGAAAGTTTACAATAAAGATATTGTACAATAGTTATGTAAGTAACTCTGTTTTTATTTCTGCTACAGCATCCCTCACATAAAGAAGACAAATTGGACAGCCACTTACATTACATTGGACCGGATGGAAAAGTAAGAATAAAAATATTTTTTGTAGTTCAAAATCAGTTAACGTGTACATTGTTATTATGAATTTTTATCAATTTCAGCTGAAATCTCTCGAAGAGGAGTTGAAGGTAATTATAAATGGTTACATTCAGTTACTGCTTTATGAGAGTTTTCTGTAGTATATTTTTTTCTAATCGGCTTTAAATGTAGGTCCCGGCGGCTGTGATTAAGGAGATGGATACATATCTGCATTTCATTGCACCAACGACCATGGTAAGTAGGAATTTTTTTAAGTACACGTTGTATGTTGCAAATTCAAATTCAGTGTTTTTGTAACTATTTGCTATGAAAAATGACTGACAGTTTCTTCCTATATTATGGAAATAAAATATTATTATGTTTGCAAAATATGAGTATGGCAACGTAATCGCTATTATGATAAATGAGTGAAACGTTACTTTTTGTACAAGGGACATTATCACATTTAAATCTAACTAAAGTCTATCTGGGTAGCTCAAAAAAAAAGTTATTCTAAAGAATCTTTTAAATGCGGTAGGCTTCGGCTTCTTTCTAGAAAGTTTACAATGAAGATATTGTACAATAGTTATGTAAGTAACTCTGTTTTTATTTCTGCTACAGCATCCCTCACATAAAGAAGACAAATTGGACAGCCACTTACATTACATTGGACCGGATGGAAAAGTAAGAATAAAAATATTTTTTGTAGTTCAAAATCAGTTAACGTGTACATTGTTATTATGAATTTTTATCAATTTCAGCTGAAATCTCTCGAAGAGGAGTTGAAGGTAATTATAAATGGTTACATTCAGTTACTGCTTTATGAGAGTTTTCTGTAGTATATTTTTTTCTAATCGGCTTTAAATGTAGGTCCCGGCGGCTGTGATTAAGGAGATGGATACATATCTGCATTTCATTGCACCAACGACCATGGTAAGTAGGAATTTTTTTAAGTACACGTTGTATGTTGCAAATTCAAATTCAGTGTTTTTGTAACTATTTGCTATGAAAAATGACTGACAGTTTCTTCCTATATTATGGAAATAAAATATTATTATGTTTGCAAAATATGAGTATGGCAACGTAATCGCTATTATGATAAATGAGTGAAACGTTACTTTTTGTACAAGGGACATTATCACATTTAAATCTAACTAAAGTCTATCTGGGTAGCTCAAAAAAAAAGTTATTCTAAAGAATCTTTTAAATGCGGTAGGCTTCGGCTTCTTTCTAGAAAGTTTACAATGAAGATATTGTACAATAGTTATGTAAGTAACTCTGTTTTTATTTCTGCTACAGCATCCCTCACATAAAGAAGACAAATTGGACATCCACTTACATTACATTGGACCGGATGGAAAAGTAAGAATAAAAATATTTTTTGTAGTTCAAAATCAGTTAACGTGTACATTGTTATTATGAATTTTTATCAATTTCAGCTGAAATCTCTCGAAGAGGAGTTGAAGGTAATTATAAATGGTTACATTCAGTTACTGCTTTATGAGAGTTTTCTGTAGTATATTTTTTTCTAATCGGCTTTAAATGTAGGTCCCGGTGGCTGTGATTAAGGAGATGGATACATATCTGCATTTCATTGCACCAACGACCATGGTAAGTAGGAATTTGTATGTACACGTTGTATGTTGCAAATTCAAATTCAGTGTTTTTGTAACTATTTGCTATGAAAAATGACTGACAGTTTCTTCCTATATTATGGAAATAAAATATTATTATGTTTGCAAAATATGAGTATGGCAACGTAATCGCTATTATGATAAATGAGTGAAACGTTACTTTTTGTACAAGGGACATTATCACATTTAAATCTAACTAAAGTCTATCTGGGTAGCTCAAAAAAAAAGTTATTCTAAAGAATCTTTTAAATGCGGTAGGCTTCGGCTTCTTTCTAGAAAGTTTACAATGAAGATATTGTACAATAGTTATGTAAGTAACTCTGTTTTTATTTCTGCTACAGCATCCCTCACATAAAGAAGACAAATTGGACAGCCACTTACATTACATTGGACCGGATGGAAAAGTAAGAATAAAAATATTTTTTGTAGTTCAAAATCAGTTAACGTGTACATTGTTATTATGAATTTTTATCAATTTCAGCTGAAATCTCTCGAAGAGGAGTTGAAGGTAATTATAAATGGTTACATTCAGTTACTGCTTTATGAGAGTTTTCTGTAGTATATTTTTTTCTAATCGGCTTTAAATGTAGGTCCCGGCGGCTGTGATTAAGGAGATGGATACATATCTGCATTTCATTGCACCAACGACCATGGTAAGTAGGAATTTGTATGTACACGTTGTATGTTGCAAATTCAAATTCAGTGTTTTTGTAACTATTTGCTATGAAAAATGACTAACAGTTTCTTCCTATATTATGGAAATAAAATATTATTATGTTTGCAAAATATGAGTATGGCAACGTAATCGCTATTATGATAAATGAGTGAAACGTTACTTTTTGTACAAGGGACATTATCACATTTAAATCTAACTAAAGTCTATCTGGGTAGCTCAAAAAAAAAGTTATTCTAAAGAATCTTTTAAATGCAGTAGGCTTCGGCTTCTTTCTAGAAAGTTTACAATGAAGATATTGTACAATAGTTATGTAAGTAACTCTGTTTTTATTTCTGCTACAGCATCCCTCACATAAAGAAGACAAATTGGACAGCCACTTACATTACATTGGACCGGATGGAAAAGTAAGAATAAAAATATTTTTTGTAGTTCAAAATCAGTTAACGTGTACATTGTTATTATGAATTTTTATCAATTTCAGCTGAAATCTCTCGAAGAGGAGTTGAAGGTAATTATAAATGGTTACATTCAGTTACTGCTTTATGAGAGTTTTCTGTAGTATATTTTTTTCTAATCGGCTTTAAATGTAGGTCCCGGCGGCTGTGATTAAGGAGATGGATACATATCTGCATTTCATTGCACCAACGACCATGGTAAGTAGGAATTTTTTTAAGTACACGTTGTATGTTGCAAATTCAAATTCAGTGTTTTTGTAACTATTTGCTATGAAAAATGACTGACAGTTTCTTCCTATATTATGGAAATAAAATATTATTATGTTTGCAAAATATGAGTATGGCAACGTAATCGCTATTATGATAAATGAGTGAAACGTTACTTTTTGTACAAGGGACATTATCACATTTAAATCTAACTAAAGTCTATCTGGGTAGCTCAAAAAAAAAGTTATTCTAAAGAATCTTTTAAATGCGGTAGGCTTCGGCTTCTTTCTAGAAAGTTTACAATAAAGATATTGTACAATAGTTATGTAAGTAACTCTGTTTTTATTTCTGCTACAGCATCCCTCACATAAAGAAGACAAATTGGACATCCACTTACATTACATTGGACCGGATGGAAAAGTAAGAATAAAAATATTTTTTGTAGTTCAAAATCAGTTAACGTGTACATTGTTATATGAATTTTTATCAATTTCAGCTAAAATTTCTCGAAGAGGAGTTGAAGGTAATTATAAATGGTTACATTCAGTTACTGCTTTATGAGAGTTTTCTGTAGTATATTTTTTTCTAATCGGCTTTAAATGTAGGTCCCGGCGGCTGTGATTAAGGAGATGGATACATATCTGCATTTCATTGCACCAACGACCATGGTAAGTAGGAATTTGTATGTACACGTTGTATGTTGCAAATTCAAATTCAGTGTTTTTGTAACTATTTGCTATGAAAAATGACTGACAGTTTCTTCCTATATTATGGAAATAAAATATTATTATGTTTGCAAAATATGAGTATGGCAACGTAATCGCTATTATGATAAATGAGTGAAACGTTACTTTTTGTACAAGGGACATTATCACATTTAAATCTAACTAAAGTCTATCTGGGTAGCTCAAAAAAAAAGTTATTCTAAAGAATCTTTTAAATGCGGTAGGCTTCGGCTTCTTTCTAGAAAGTTTACAATGAAGATATTGTACAATAGTTATGTAAGTAACTCTGTTTTTATTTCTGCTACAGCATCCCTCACATAAAGAAGACAAATTGGACAGCCACTTACATTACATTGGACCGGATGGAAAAGTAAGAATAAAAATATTTTTTGTAGTTCAAAATCAGTTAACGTGTACATTGTTATTATGAATTTTTATCAATTTCAGCTGAAATCTCTCGAAGAGGAGTTGAAGGTAATTATAAATGGTTACATTCAGTTACTGCTTTATGAGAGTTTTCTGTAGTATATTTTTTTCTAATCGGCTTTAAATGTAGGTCCCGGCGGCTGTGATTAAGGAGATGGATACATATCTGCATTTCATTGCACCAACGACCATGGTAAGTAGGAATTTTTTTAAGTACACGTTGTATGTTGCAAATTCAAATTCAGTGTTTTTGTAACTATTTGCTATGAAAAATGACTGACAGTTTCTTCCTATATTATGGAAATAAAATATTATTATGTTTGCAAAATATGAGTATGGCAACGTAATCGCTATTATGATAAATGAGTGAAACGTTACTTTTTGTACAAGGGACATTATCACATTTAAATCTAACTAAAGTCTATCTGGGTAGCTCAAAAAAAAAGTTATTCTAAAGAATCTTTTAAATGCGGTAGGCTTCGGCTTCTTTCTAGAAAGTTTACAATGAAGATATTGTACAATAGTTATGTAAGTAACTCTGTTTTTATTTCTGCTACAGCATCCCTCACATAAAGAAGACAAATTGGACAGCCACTTACATTACATTGGACCGGATGGAAAAGTAAGAATAAAAATATTTTTTGTAGTTCAAAATCAGTTAACGTGTACATTGTTATTATGAATTTTCATCAATTTCAGCTGAAATCTCTCGAAGAGGAGTTGAAGGTAATTATAAATGGTTACATTCAGTTACTGCTTTATGAGAGTTTTCTGTAGTATATTTTTTTCTAATCGGCTTTAAATGTAGGTCCCGGCGGCTGTGATTAAGGAGATGGATACATATCTGCATTTCATTGCACCAACGACCATGGTAAGTAGGAATTTTTTTAAGTACACGTTGTATGTTGCAAATTCAAATTCAGTGTTTTTGTAACTATTTGCTATGAAAAATGACTGACAGTTTCTTCCTATATTATGGAAATAAAATATTATTATGTTTGCAAAATATGAGTATGGCAACGTAATCGCTATTATGATAAATGAGTGAAACGTTACTTTTTGTACAAGGGACATTATCACATTTAAATCTAACTAAAGTCTATCTGGGTAGCTCAAAAAAAAAGTTATTCTAAAGAATCTTTTAAATGCGGTAGGCTTCGGCTTCTTTCTAGAAAGTTTACAATGAAGATATTGTACAATAGTTATGTAAGTAACTCTGTTTTTATTTCTGCTACAGCATCCCTCACATAAAGAAGACAAATTGGACAGCCACTTACATTACATTGGACCGGATGGAAAAGTAAGAATAAAAATATTTTTTGTAGTTCAAAATCAGTTAACGTGTACATTGTTATTATGAATTTTCATCAATTTCAGCTGAAATCTCTCGAAGAGGAGTTGAAGGTAATTATAAATGGTTACATTCAGTTACTGCTTTATGAGAGTTTTCTGTAGTATATTTTTTTCTAATCGGCTTTAAATGTAGGTCCCGGCGGCTGTGATTAAGGAGATGGATACATATCTGCATTTCATTGCACCAACGACCATGGTAAGTAGGAATTTTTTTAAGTACACGTTGTATGTTGCAAATTCAAATTCAGTGTTTTTGTAACTATTTGCTATGAAAAATGACTGACAGTTTCTTCCTATATTATGGAAATAAAATATTATTATGTTTGCAAAATATGAGTATGGCAACGTAATCGCTATTATGATAAATGAGTGAAACGTTACTTTTTGTACAAGGGACATTATCACATTTAAATCTAACTAAAGTCTATCTGGGTAGCTCAAAAAAAAAGTTATTCTAAAGAATCTTTTAAATGCGGTAGGCTTCGGCTTCTTTCTAGAAAGTTTACAATGAAGATATTGTACAATAGTTATGTAAGTAACTCTGTTTTTATTTCTGCTACAGCATCCCTCACATAAAGAAGACAAATTGGACAGCCACTTACATTACATTGGACCGGATGGAAAAGTAAGAATAAAAATATTTTTTGTAGTTCAAAATCAGTTAACGTGTACATTGTTATTATGAATTTTCATCAATTTCAGCTGAAATCTCTCGAAGAGGAGTTGAAGGTAATTATAAATGGTTACATTCAGTTACTGCTTTATGAGAGTTTTCTGTAGTATATTTTTTTCTAATCGGCTTTAAATGTAGGTCCCGGCGGCTGTGATTAAGGAGATGGATACATATCTGCATTTCATTGCACCAACGACCATGGTAAGTAGGAATTTTTTTAAGTACACGTTGTATGTTGCAAATTCAAATTCAGTGTTTTTGTAACTATTTGCTATGAAAAATGACTGACAGTTTCTTCCTATATTATGGAAATAAAATATTATTATGTTTGCAAAATATGAGTATGGCAACGTAATCGCTATTATGATAAATGAGTGAAACGTTACTTTTTGTACAAGGGACATTATCACATTTAAATCTAACTAAAGTCTATCTGGGTAGCTCAAAAAAAAAGTTATTCTAAAGAATCTTTTAAATGCGGTAGGCTTCGGCTTCTTTCTAGAAAGTTTACAATGAAGATATTGTACAATAGTTATGTAAGTAACTCTGTTTTTATTTCTGCTACAGCATCCCTCACATAAAGAAGACAAATTGGACAGCCACTTACATTACATTGGACCGGATGGAAAAGTAAGAATAAAAATATTTTTTGTAGTTCAAAATCAGTTAACGTGTACATTGTTATTATGAATTTTTATCAATTTCAGCTGAAATCTCTCGAAGAGGAGTTGAAGGTAATTATAAATGGTTACATTCAGTTACTGCTTTATGAGAGTTTTCTGTAGTATATTTTTTTCTAATCGGCTTTAAATGTAGGTCCCGGCGGCTGTGATTAAGGAGATGGATACATATCTGCATTTCATTGCACCAACGACCATGGTAAGTAGGAATTTTTTTAAGTACACGTTGTATGTTGCAAATTCAAATTCAGTGTTTTTGTAACTATTTGCTATGAAAAATGACTGACAGTTTCTTCCTATATTATGGAAATAAAATATTATTATGTTTGCAAAATATGAGTATGGCAACGTAATCGCTATTATGATAAATGAGTGAAACGTTACTTTTTGTACAAGGGACATTATCACATTTAAATCTAACTAAAGTCTATCTGGGTAGCTCAAAAAAAAAGTTATTCTAAAGAATCTTTTAAATGCGGTAGGCTTCGGCTTCTTTCTAGAAAGTTTACAATGAAGATATTGTACAATAGTTATGTAAGTAACTCTGTTTTTATTTCTGCTACAGCATCCCTCACATAAAGAAGACAAATTGGACAGCCACTTACATTACATTGGACCGGATGGAAAAGTAAGAATAAAAATATTTTTTGTAGTTCAAAATCAGTTAACGTGTACATTGTTATTATGAATTTTTATCAATTTCAGCTGAAATCTCTCGAAGAGGAGTTGAAGGTAATTATAAATGGTTACATTCAGTTACTGCTTTATGAGAGTTTTCTGTAGTATATTTTTTTCTAATCGGCTTTAAATGTAGGTCCCGGCGGCTGTGATTAAGGAGATGGATACATATCTGCATTTCATTGCACCAACGACCATGGTAAGTAGGAATTTTTTTAAGTACACGTTGTATGTTGCAAATTCAAATTCAGTGTTTTTGTAACTATTTGCTATGAAAAATGACTGACAGTTTCTTCCTATATTATGGAAATAAAATATTATTATGTTTGCAAAATATGAGTATGGCAACGTAATCGCTATTATGATAAATGAGTGAAAAGTTACTTTTTGTACAAGGGACATTATCACATTTAAATCTAACTAAAGTCTATCTGGGTAGCTCAAAAAAAAAAGTTATTCTAAAGAATCTTTTAAATGCGGTAGGCTTCGGCTTCTTTCTAGAAAGTTTACAATGAAGATATTGTACAATAGTTATGTAAGTAACTCTGTTTTTATTTCTGCTACAGCATCCCTCACATAAAGAAGACAAATTGGACAGCCACTTACATTACATTGGACCGGATGGAAAAGTAAGAATAAAAATATTTTTTGTAGTTCAAAATCAGTTAACGTGTACATTGTTATTATGAATTTTTATCAATTTCAGCTGAAATCTCTCGAAGAGGAGTTGAAGGTAATTATAAATGGTTACATTCAGTTACTGCTTTATGAGAGTTTTCTGTAGTATATTTTTTTCTAATCGGCTTTAAATGTAGGTCCCGGCGGCTGTGATTAAGGAGATGGATACATATCTGCATTTCATTGCACCAACGACCATGGTAAGTAGGAATTTTTTTAAGTACACGTTGTATGTTGCAAATTCAAATTCAGTGTTTTTGTAACTATTTGCTATGAAAAATGACTGACAGTTTCTTCCTATATTATGGAAATAAAATATTATTATGTTTGCAAAATATGAGTATGGCAACGTAATCGCTATTATGATAAATGAGTGAAACGTTACTTTTTGTACAAGGGACATTATCACATTTAAATCTAACTAAAGTCTATCTGGGTAGCTCAAAAAAAAAGTTATTCTAAAGAATCTTTTAAATGCGGTAGGCTTCGGCTTCTTTCTAGAAAGTTTACAATGAAGATATTGTACAATAGTTATGTAAGTAACTCTGTTTTTATTTCTGCTACAGCATCCCTCACATAAAGAAGACAAATTGGACAGCCACTTACATTACATTGGACCGGATGGAAAAGTAAGAATAAAAATATTTTTTGTAGTTCAAAATCAGTTAACGTGTACATTGTTATTATGAATTTTTATCAATTTCAGCTGAAATCTCTCGAAGAGGAGTTGAAGGTAATTATAAATGGTTACATTCAGTTACTGCTTTATGAGAGTTTTCTATAGTATATTTTTTTCTAATCGGCTTTAAATGTAGGTCCCGGCGGCTGTGATTAAGGAGATGGATACATATCTGCATTTCATTGCACCAACGACCATGGTAAGTAGGAATTTTTTTAAGTACACGTTGTATGTTGCAAATTCAAATTCAGTGTTTTTGTAACTATTTGCTATGAAAAATGACTGACAGTTTCTTCCTATATTATGGAAATAAAATATTATTATGTTTGCAAAATATGAGTATGGCAACGTAATCGCTATTATGATAAATGAGTGAAACGTTACTTTTTGTACAAGGGACATTATCACATTTAAATCTAACTAAAGTCTATCTGGGTAGCTCAAAAAAAAAGTTATTCTAAAGAATCTTTTAAATGCGGTAGGCTTCGGCTTCTTTCTAGAAAGTTTACAATGAAGATATTGTACAATAGTTATGTAAGTAACTCTGTTTTTATTTCTGCTACAGCATCCCTCACATAAAGAAGACAAATTGGACAGCCACTTACATTACATTGGACCGGATGGAAAAGTAAGAATAAAAATATTTTTTGTAGTTCAAAATCAGTTAACGTGTACATTGTTATTATGAATTTTTATCAATTTCAGCTGAAATCTCTCGAAGAGGAGTTGAAGGTAATTATAAATGGTTACATTCAGTTACTGCTTTATGAGAGTTTTCTGTAGTATATTTTTTTCTAATCGGCTTTAAATGTAGGTCCCGGCGGCTGTGATTAAGGAGATGGATACATATCTGCATTTCATTGCACCAACGACCATGGTAAGTAGGAATTTTTTTAAGTACACGTTGTATGTTGCAAATTCAAATTCAGTGTTTTTGTAACTATTTGCTATGAAAAATGACTGACAGTTTCTTCCTATATTATGGAAATAAAATATTATTATGTTTGCAAAATATGAGTATGGCAACGTAATCGCTATTATGATAAATGAGTGAAACGTTACTTTTTGTACAAGGGACATTATCACATTTAAATCTAACTAAAGTCTATCTGGGTAGCTCAAAAAAAAAGTTATTCTAAAGAATCTTTTAAATGCGGTAGGCTTCGGCTTCTTTCTAGAAAGTTTACAATGAAGATATTGTACAATAGTTATGTAAGTAACTCTGTTTTTATTTCTGCTACAGCATCCCTCACATAAAGAAGACAAATTGGACAGCCACTTACATTACATTGGACCGGATGGAAAAGTAAGAATAAAAATATTTTTTGTAGTTCAAAATCAGTTAACGTGTACATTGTTATTATGAATTTTTATCAATTTCAGCTGAAATCTCTCGAAGAGGAGTTGAAGGTAATTATAAATGGTTACATTCAGTTACTGCTTTATGAGAGTTTTCTATAGTATATTTTTTTCTAATCGGCTTTAAATGTAGGTCCCGGCGGCTGTGATTAAGGAGATGGATACATATCTGCATTTCATTGCACCAACGACCATGGTAAGTAGGAATTTTTTTAAGTACACGTTGTATGTTGCAAATTCAAATTCAGTGTTTTTGTAACTATTTGCTATGAAAAATGACTGACAGTTTCTTCCTATATTATGGAAATAAAATATTATTATGTTTGCAAAATATGAGTATGGCAACGTAATCGCTATTATGATAAATGAGTGAAACGTTACTTTTTGTACAAGGGACATTATCACATTTAAATCTAACTAAAGTCTATCTGGGTAGCTCAAAAAAAAAGTTATTCTAAAGAATCTTTTAAATGCGGTAGGCTTCGGCTTCTTTCTAGAAAGTTTACAATGAAGATATTGTACAATAGTTATGTAAGTAACTCTGTTTTTATTTCTGCTACAGCATCCCTCACATAAAGAAGACAAATTGGACAGCCACTTACATTACATTGGACCGGATGGAAAAGTAAGAATAAAAATATTTTTTGTAGTTCAAAATCAGTTAACGTGTACATTGTTATTATGAATTTTTATCAATTTCAGCTGAAATCTCTCGAAGAGGAGTTGAAGGTAATTATAAATGGTTACATTCAGTTACTGCTTTATGAGAGTTTTCTGTAGTATATTTTTTTCTAATCGGCTTTAAATGTAGGTCCCGGCGGCTGTGATTAAGGAGATGGATACATATCTGCATTTCATTGCACCAACGACCATGGTAAGTAGGAATTTTTTTAAGTACACGTTGTATGTTGCAAATTCAAATTCAGTGTTTTTGTAACTATTTGCTATGAAAAATGACTGACAGTTTCTTCCTATATTATGGAAATAAAATATTATTATGTTTGCAAAATATGAGTATGGCAACGTAATCGCTATTATGATAAATGAGTGAAACGTTACTTTTTGTACAAGGGACATTATCACATTTAAATCTAACTAAAGTCTATCTGGGTAGCTCAAAAAAAAAGTTATTCTAAAGAATCTTTTAAATGCGGTAGGCTTTGGCTTCTTTCTAGAAAGTTTACAATGAAGATATTGTACAATAGTTATGTAAGTAACTCTGTTTTTATTTCTGCTACAGCATCCCTCACATAAAGAAGACAAATTGGACAGCCACTTACATTACATTGGACCGGATGGAAAAGTAAGAATAAAAATATTTTTTGTAGTTCAAAATCAGTTAACGTGTACATTGTTATTATGAATTTTTATCAATTTCAGCTGAAATCTCTCGAAGAGGAGTTGAAGGTAATTATAAATGGTTACATTCAGTTACTGCTTTATGAGAGTTTTCTGTAGTATATTTTTTTCTAATCGGCTTTAAATGTAGGTCCCGGCGGCTGTGATTAAGGAGATGGATACATATCTGCATTTCATTGCACCAACGACCATGGTAAGTAGGAATTTTTTTAAGTACACGTTGTATGTTGCAAATTCAAATTCAGTGTTTTTGTAACTATTTGCTATGAAAAATGACTGACAGTTTCTTCCTATATTATGGAAATAAAATATTATTATGTTTGTAAAATATGAGTATGGCAACGTAATCGCTATTATGATAAATGAGTGAAACGTTACTTTTTGTACAAGGGACATTATCACATTTAAATCTAACTAAAGTCTATCTGGGTAGCTCAAAAAAAAAGTTATTCTAAAGAATCTTTTAAATGCGGTAGGCTTCGGCTTCTTTCTAGAAAGTTTACAATGAAGATATTGTACAATAGTTATGTAAGTAACTCTGTTTTTATTTCTGCTACAGCATCCCTCACATAAAGAAGACAAATTGGACAGCCACTTACATTACATTGGACCGGATGGAAAAGTAAGAATAAAAATATTTTTTGTAGTTCAAAATCAGTTAACGTGTACATTGTTATTATGAATTTTTATCAATTTCAGCTGAAATCTCTCGAAGAGGAGTTGAAGGTAATTATAAATGGTTACATTCAGTTACTGCTTTATGAGAGTTTTCTGTAGTATATTTTTTTCTAATCGGCTTTAAATGTAGGTCCCGGCGGCTGTGATTAAGGAGATGGATACATATCTGCATTTCATTGCACCAACGACCATGGTAAGTAGGAATTTTTTTAAGTACACGTTGTATGTTGCAAATTCAAATTCAGTGTTTTTGTAACTATTTGCTATGAAAAATGACTGACAGTTTCTTCCTATATTATGGAAATAAAATATTATTATGTTTGCAAAATATGAGTATGGCAACGTAATCGCTATTATGATAAATGAGTGAAACGTTACTTTTTGTACAAGGGACATTATCACATTTAAATCTAACTAAAGTCTATCTGGGTAGCTCAAAAAAAAAGTTATTCTAAAGAATCTTTTAAATGCGGTAGGCTTCGGCTTCTTTCTAGAAAGTTTACAATGAAGATATTGTACAATAGTTATGTAAGTAACTCTGTTTTTATTTCTGCTACAGCATCCCTCACATAAAGAAGACAAATTGGACAGCCACTTACATTACATTGGACCGGATGGAAAAGTAAGAATAAAAATATTTTTTGTAGTTCAAAATCAGTTAACGTGTACATTGTTATTATGAATTTTTAACAATTTCAGCTGAAATCTCTCGAAGAGGAGTTGAAGGTAATTATAAATGGTTACATTCAGTTACTGCTTTATGAGAGTTTTCTGTAGTATATTTTTTTCTAATCGGCTTTAAATGTAGGTCCCGGCGGCTGTGATTAAGGAGATGGATACATATCTGCATTTCATTGCACCAACGACCATGGTAAGTAGGAATTTTTTTAAGTACACGTTGTATGTTGCAAATTCAAATTCAGTGTTTTTGTAACTATTTGCTATGAAAAATGACTGACAGTTTCTTCCTATATTATGGAAATAAAATATTATTATGTTTGCAAAATATGAGTATGGCAACGTAATCGCTATTATGATAAATGAGTGAAACGTTACTTTTTGTACAAGGGACATTATCACATTTAAATCTAACTAAAGTCTATCTGGGTAGCTCAAAAAAAAAGTTATTCTAAAGAATCTTTTAAATGCGGTAGGCTTCGGCTTCTTTCTAGAAAGTTTACAATAAAGATATTGTACAATAGTTATGTAAGTAACTCTGTTTTTATTTCTGCTACAGCATCCCTCACATAAAGAAGACAAATTGGACATCCACTTACATTACATTGGACCGGATGGAAAAGTAAGAATAAAAATATTTTTTGTAGTTCAAAATCAGTTAACGTGTACATTGTTATATGAATTTTTATCAATTTCAGCTAAAATTTCTCGAAGAGGAGTTGAAGGTAATTATAAATGGTTACATTCAGTTACTGCTTTATGAGAGTTTTCTGTAGTATATTTTTTTCTAATCGGCTTTAAATGTAGGTCCCGGCGGCTGTGATTAAGGAGATGGATACATATCTGCATTTCATTGCACCAACGACCATGGTAAGTAGGAATTTGTATGTACACGTTGTATGTTGCAAATTCAAATTCAGTGTTTTTGTAACTATTTGCTATGAAAAATGACTGACAGTTTCTTCCTATATTATGGAAATAAAATATTATTATGTTTGCAAAATATGAGTATGGCAACGTAATCGCTATTATGATAAATGAGTGAAACGTTACTTTTTGTACAAGGGACATTATCACATTTAAATCTAACTAAAGTCTATCTGGGTAGCTCAAAAAAAAAGTTATTCTAAAGAATCTTTTAAATGCGGTAGGCTTCGGCTTCTTTCTAGAAAGTTTACAATGAAGATATTGTACAATAGTTATGTAAGTAACTCTGTTTTTATTTCTGCTACAGCATCCCTCACATAAAGAAGACAAATTGGACAGCCACTTACATTACATTGGACCGGATGGAAAAGTAAGAATAAAAATATTTTTTGTAGTTCAAAATCAGTTAACGTGTACATTGTTATTATGAATTTTTATCAATTTCAGCTGAAATCTCTCGAAGAGGAGTTGAAGGTAATTATAAATGGTTACATTCAGTTACTGCTTTATGAGAGTTTTCTGTAGTATATTTTTTTCTAATCGGCTTTAAATGTAGGTCCCGGCGGCTGTGATTAAGGAGATGGATACATATCTGCATTTCATTGCACCAACGACCATGGTAAGTAGGAATTTTTTTAAGTACACGTTGTATGTTGCAAATTCAAATTCAGTGTTTTTGTAACTATTTGCTATGAAAAATGACTGACAGTTTCTTCCTATATTATGGAAATAAAATATTATTATGTTTGCAAAATATGAGTATGGCAACGTAATCGCTATTATGATAAATGAGTGAAACGTTACTTTTTGTACAAGGGACATTATCACATTTAAATCTAACTAAAGTCTATCTGGGTAGCTCAAAAAAAAAGTTATTCTAAAGAATCTTTTAAATGCGGTAGGCTTCGGCTTCTTTCTAGAAAGTTTACAATGAAGATATTGTACAATAGTTATGTAAGTAACTCTGTTTTTATTTCTGCTACAGCATCCCTCACATAAAGAAGACAAATTGGACAGCCACTTACATTACATTGGACCGGATGGAAAAGTAAGAATAAAAATATTTTTTGTAGTTCAAAATCAGTTAACGTGTACATTGTTATTATGAATTTTCATCAATTTCAGCTGAAATCTCTCGAAGAGGAGTTGAAGGTAATTATAAATGGTTACATTCAGTTACTGCTTTATGAGAGTTTTCTGTAGTATATTTTTTTCTAATCGGCTTTAAATGTAGGTCCCGGCGGCTGTGATTAAGGAGATGGATACATATCTGCATTTCATTGCACCAACGACCATGGTAAGTAGGAATTTTTTTAAGTACACGTTGTATGTTGCAAATTCAAATTCAGTGTTTTTGTAACTATTTGCTATGAAAAATGACTGACAGTTTCTTCCTATATTATGGAAATAAAATATTATTATGTTTGCAAAATATGAGTATGGCAACGTAATCGCTATTATGATAAATGAGTGAAACGTTACTTTTTGTACAAGGGACATTATCACATTTAAATCTAACTAAAGTCTATCTGGGTAGCTCAAAAAAAAAGTTATTCTAAAGAATCTTTTAAATGCGGTAGGCTTCGGCTTCTTTCTAGAAAGTTTACAATGAAGATATTGTACAATAGTTATGTAAGTAACTCTGTTTTTATTTCTGCTACAGCATCCCTCACATAAAGAAGACAAATTGGACAGCCACTTACATTACATTGGACCGGATGGAAAAGTAAGAATAAAAATATTTTTTGTAGTTCAAAATCAGTTAACGTGTACATTGTTATTATGAATTTTCATCAATTTCAGCTGAAATCTCTCGAAGAGGAGTTGAAGGTAATTATAAATGGTTACATTCAGTTACTGCTTTATGAGAGTTTTCTGTAGTATATTTTTTTCTAATCGGCTTTAAATGTAGGTCCCGGCGGCTGTGATTAAGGAGATGGATACATATCTGCATTTCATTGCACCAACGACCATGGTAAGTAGGAATTTTTTTAAGTACACGTTGTATGTTGCAAATTCAAATTCAGTGTTTTTGTAACTATTTGCTATGAAAAATGACTGACAGTTTCTTCCTATATTATGGAAATAAAATATTATTATGTTTGCAAAATATGAGTATGGCAACGTAATCGCTATTATGATAAATGAGTGAAACGTTACTTTTTGTACAAGGGACATTATCACATTTAAATCTAACTAAAGTCTATCTGGGTAGCTCAAAAAAAAAGTTATTCTAAAGAATCTTTTAAATGCGGTAGGCTTCGGCTTCTTTCTAGAAAGTTTACAATGAAGATATTGTACAATAGTTATGTAAGTAACTCTGTTTTTATTTCTGCTACAGCATCCCTCACATAAAGAAGACAAATTGGACAGCCACTTACATTACATTGGACCGGATGGAAAAGTAAGAATAAAAATATTTTTTGTAGTTCAAAATCAGTTAACGTGTACATTGTTATTATGAATTTTCATCAATTTCAGCTGAAATCTCTCGAAGAGGAGTTGAAGGTAATTATAAATGGTTACATTCAGTTACTGCTTTATGAGAGTTTTCTGTAGTATATTTTTTTCTAATCGGCTTTAAATGTAGGTCCCGGCGGCTGTGATTAAGGAGATGGATACATATCTGCATTTCATTGCACCAACGACCATGGTAAGTAGGAATTTTTTTAAGTACACGTTGTATGTTGCAAATTCAAATTCAGTGTTTTTGTAACTATTTGCTATGAAAAATGACTGACAGTTTCTTCCTATATTATGGAAATAAAATATTATTATGTTTGCAAAATATGAGTATGGCAACGTAATCGCTATTATGATAAATGAGTGAAACGTTACTTTTTGTACAAGGGACATTATCACATTTAAATCTAACTAAAGTCTATCTGGGTAGCTCAAAAAAAAAGTTATTCTAAAGAATCTTTTAAATGCGGTAGGCTTCGGCTTCTTTCTAGAAAGTTTACAATGAAGATATTGTACAATAGTTATGTAAGTAACTCTGTTTTTATTTCTGCTACAGCATCCCTCACATAAAGAAGACAAATTGGACAGCCACTTACATTACATTGGACCGGATGGAAAAGTAAGAATAAAAATATTTTTTGTAGTTCAAAATCAGTTAACGTGTACATTGTTATTATGAATTTTTATCAATTTCAGCTGAAATCTCTCGAAGAGGAGTTGAAGGTAATTATAAATGGTTACATTCAGTTACTGCTTTATGAGAGTTTTCTGTAGTATATTTTTTTCTAATCGGCTTTAAATGTAGGTCCCGGCGGCTGTGATTAAGGAGATGGATACATATCTGCATTTCATTGCACCAACGACCATGGTAAGTAGGAATTTTTTTAAGTACACGTTGTATGTTGCAAATTCAAATTCAGTGTTTTTGTAACTATTTGCTATGAAAAATGACTGACAGTTTCTTCCTATATTATGGAAATAAAATATTATTATGTTTGCAAAATATGAGTATGGCAACGTAATCGCTATTATGATAAATGAGTGAAACGTTACTTTTTGTACAAGGGACATTATCACATTTAAATCTAACTAAAGTCTATCTGGGTAGCTCAAAAAAAAAGTTATTCTAAAGAATCTTTTAAATGCGGTAGGCTTCGGCTTCTTTCTAGAAAGTTTACAATGAAGATATTGTACAATAGTTATGTAAGTAACTCTGTTTTTATTTCTGCTACAGCATCCCTCACATAAAGAAGACAAATTGGACAGCCACTTACATTACATTGGACCGGATGGAAAAGTAAGAATAAAAATATTTTTTGTAGTTCAAAATCAGTTAACGTGTACATTGTTATTATGAATTTTTATCAATTTCAGCTGAAATCTCTCGAAGAGGAGTTGAAGGTAATTATAAATGGTTACATTCAGTTACTGCTTTATGAGAGTTTTCTGTAGTATATTTTTTTCTAATCGGCTTTAAATGTAGGTCCCGGCGGCTGTGATTAAGGAGATGGATACATATCTGCATTTCATTGCACCAACGACCATGGTAAGTAGGAATTTTTTTAAGTACACGTTGTATGTTGCAAATTCAAATTCAGTGTTTTTGTAACTATTTGCTATGAAAAATGACTGACAGTTTCTTCCTATATTATGGAAATAAAATATTATTATGTTTGCAAAATATGAGTATGGCAACGTAATCGCTATTATGATAAATGAGTGAAAAGTTACTTTTTGTACAAGGGACATTATCACATTTAAATCTAACTAAAGTCTATCTGGGTAGCTCAAAAAAAAAAGTTATTCTAAAGAATCTTTTAAATGCGGTAGGCTTCGGCTTCTTTCTAGAAAGTTTACAATGAAGATATTGTACAATAGTTATGTAAGTAACTCTGTTTTTATTTCTGCTACAGCATCCCTCACATAAAGAAGACAAATTGGACAGCCACTTACATTACATTGGACCGGATGGAAAAGTAAGAATAAAAATATTTTTTGTAGTTCAAAATCAGTTAACGTGTACATTGTTATTATGAATTTTTATCAATTTCAGCTGAAATCTCTCGAAGAGGAGTTGAAGGTAATTATAAATGGTTACATTCAGTTACTGCTTTATGAGAGTTTTCTGTAGTATATTTTTTTCTAATCGGCTTTAAATGTAGGTCCCGGCGGCTGTGATTAAGGAGATGGATACATATCTGCATTTCATTGCACCAACGACCATGGTAAGTAGGAATTTTTTTAAGTACACGTTGTATGTTGCAAATTCAAATTCAGTGTTTTTGTAACTATTTGCTATGAAAAATGACTGACAGTTTCTTCCTATATTATGGAAATAAAATATTATTATGTTTGCAAAATATGAGTATGGCAACGTAATCGCTATTATGATAAATGAGTGAAACGTTACTTTTTGTACAAGGGACATTATCACATTTAAATCTAACTAAAGTCTATCTGGGTAGCTCAAAAAAAAAGTTATTCTAAAGAATCTTTTAAATGCGGTAGGCTTCGGCTTCTTTCTAGAAAGTTTACAATGAAGATATTGTACAATAGTTATGTAAGTAACTCTGTTTTTATTTCTGCTACAGCATCCCTCACATAAAGAAGACAAATTGGACAGCCACTTACATTACATTGGACCGGATGGAAAAGTAAGAATAAAAATATTTTTTGTAGTTCAAAATCAGTTAACGTGTACATTGTTATTATGAATTTTTATCAATTTCAGCTGAAATCTCTCGAAGAGGAGTTGAAGGTAATTATAAATGGTTACATTCAGTTACTGCTTTATGAGAGTTTTCTGTAGTATATTTTTTTCTAATCGGCTTTAAATGTAGGTCCCGGCGGCTGTGATTAAGGAGATGGATACATATCTGCATTTCATTGCACCAACGACCATGGTAAGTAGGAATTTTTTTAAGTACACGTTGTATGTTGCAAATTCAAATTCAGTGTTTTTGTAACTATTTGCTATGAAAAATGACTGACAGTTTCTTCCTATATTATGGAAATAAAATATTATTATGTTTGCAAAATATGAGTATGGCAACGTAATCGCTATTATGATAAATGAGTGAAACGTTACTTTTTGTACAAGGGACATTATCACATTTAAATCTAACTAAAGTCTATCTGGGTAGCTCAAAAAAAAAGTTATTCTAAAGAATCTTTTAAATGCGGTAGGCTTCGGCTTCTTTCTAGAAAGTTTACAATGAAGATATTGTACAATAGTTATGTAAGTAACTCTGTTTTTATTTCTGCTACAGCATCCCTCACATAAAGAAGACAAATTGGACAGCCACTTACATTACATTGGACCGGATGGAAAAGTAAGAATAAAAATATTTTTTGTAGTTCAAAATCAGTTAACGTGTACATTGTTATTATGAATTTTTATCAATTTCAGCTGAAATCTCTCGAAGAGGAGTTGAAGGTAATTATAAATGGTTACATTCAGTTACTGCTTTATGAGAGTTTTCTGTAGTATATTTTTTTCTAATCGGCTTTAAATGTAGGTCCCGGCGGCTGTGATTAAGGAGATGGATACATATCTGCATTTCATTGCACCAACGACCATGGTAAGTAGGAATTTTTTTAAGTACACGTTGTATGTTGCAAATTCAAATTCAGTGTTTTTGTAACTATTTGCTATGAAAAATGACTGACAGTTTCTTCCTATATTATGGAAATAAAATATTATTATGTTTGCAAAATATGAGTATGGCAACGTAATCGCTATTATGATAAATGAGTGAAACGTTACTTTTTGTACAAGGGACATTATCACATTTAAATCTAACTAAAGTCTATCTGGGTAGCTCAAAAAAAAAGTTATTCTAAAGAATCTTTTAAATGCGGTAGGCTTCGGCTTCTTTCTAGAAAGTTTACAATGAAGATATTGTAC
Source organism: Acanthosoma haemorrhoidale (assembly GCA_930367205.1). Taxonomy (NCBI): domain Eukaryota; kingdom Metazoa; phylum Arthropoda; class Insecta; order Hemiptera; family Acanthosomatidae; genus Acanthosoma; species Acanthosoma haemorrhoidale. Next base: position 82,871,738 of record OV884015.1, on the reverse strand, counting down.
AATAGTTATGTAAGTAACTCTGTTTTTATTTCTGCTACAGCATCCCTCACATAAAGAAGACAAATTGGACAGCCACTTACATTACATTGGACCGGATGGAAAAGTAAGAATAAAAATATTTTTTGTAGTTCAAAATCAGTTAACGTGTACATTGTTATTATGAATTTTTATCAATTTCAGCTGAAATCTCTCGAAGAGGAGTTGAAGGTAATTATAAATGGTTACATTCAGTTACTGCTTTATGAGAGTTTTCTGTAGTATATTTTTTTCTAATCGGCTTTAAATGTAGGTCCCGGCGGCTGTGATTAAGGAGATGGATACATATCTGCATTTCATTGCACCAACGACCATGGTAAGTAGGAATTTTTTTAAGTACACGTTGTATGTTGCAAATTCAAATTCAGTGTTTTTGTAACTATTTGCTATGAAAAATGACTGACAGTTTCTTCCTATATTATGGAAATAAAATATTATTATGTTTGCAAAATATGAGTATGGCAACGTAATCGCTATTATGATAAATGAGTGAAACGTTACTTTTTGTACAAGGGACATTATCACATTTAAATCTAACTAAAGTCTATCTGGGTAGCTCAAAAAAAAAGTTATTCTAAAGAATCTTTTAAATGCGGTAGGCTTCGGCTTCTTTCTAGAAAGTTTACAATGAAGATATTGTACAATAGTTATGTAAGTAACTCTGTTTTTATTTCTGCTACAGCATCCCTCACATAAAGAAGACAAATTGGACAGCCACTTACATTACATTGGACCGGATGGAAAAGTAAGAATAAAAATATTTTTTGTAGTTCAAAATCAGTTAACGTGTACATTGTTATTATGAATTTTTATCAATTTCAGCTGAAATCTCTCGAAGAGGAGTTGAAGGTAATTATAAATGGTTACATTCAGTTACTGCTTTATGAGAGTTTTCTGTAGTATATTTTTTTCTAATCGGCTTTAAATGTAGGTCCCGGCGGCTGTGATTAAGGAGATGGATACATATCTGCATTTCATTGCACCAACGACCATGGTAAGTAGGAATTTTTTTAAGTACACGTTGTATGTTGCAAATTCAAATTCAGTGTTTTTGTAACTATTTGCTATGAAAAATGACTGACAGTTTCTTCCTATATTATGGAAATAAAATATTATTATGTTTGCAAAATATGAGTATGGCAACGTAATCGCTATTATGATAAATGAGTGAAACGTTACTTTTTGTACAAGGGACATTATCACATTTAAATCTAACTAAAGTCTATCTGGGTAGCTCAAAAAAAAAGTTATTCTAAAGAATCTTTTAAATGCGGTAGGCTTCGGCTTCTTTCTAGAAAGTTTACAATGAAGATATTGTACAATAGTTATGTAAGTAACTCTGTTTTTATTTCTGCTACAGCATCCCTCACATAAAGAAGACAAATTGGACAGCCACTTACATTACATTGGACCGGATGGAAAAGTAAGAATAAAAATATTTTTGTAGTTCAAAATCAGTTAACGTGTACATTGTTATTATGAATTTTTATCAATTTCAGCTGAAATCTCTCGAAGAGGAGTTGAAGGTAATTATAAATGGTTACATTCAGTTACTGCTTTATGAGAGTTTTCTGTAGTATATTTTTTTCTAATCGGCTTTAAATGTAGGTCCCGGCGGCTGTGATTAAGGAGATGGATACATATCTGCATTTCATTGCACCAACGACCATGGTAAGTAGGAATTTTTTTAAGTACACGTTGTATGTTGCAAATTCAAATTCAGTGTTTTTGTAACTATTTGCTATGAAAAATGACTGACAGTTTCTTCCTATATTATGGAAATAAAATATTATTATGTTTGCAAAATATGAGTATGGCAAC